>CAIGRH010039579.1:0-11072 GCA_903798295.1 Fraxinus nigra | reverse complement strand
GCCAATCAAACGGAGCCTTAAAGTTCTTAGGTAACAAATGGTAGTAAAAATTACATTGCAACCTGTTTTTAAAGAATACAGTGCTAAAATCATGTGTAAGGTTTAATTAATCATAAATCAAGTAATAATTAAACAATTAATATTAATAATAATATTATACCCACCCACCCCAATATACTATCTATTTTCTCTTTCTATCATTTAGTTTCTCCCACGTGTTTACATTTCTTTCTCTAGTTCTCTAACCGATTTTTAGTTTCTCTCTCAACCCATTTTTTCTTCTTCACCGTTCAATTTCTCTCTTTATCAGAAGTTGTCATAGGTAGTGTGGGATTTCTTTATGCACTTTGCTCAGTTTGCCGACTTAATTTTTGTCACTNACCTGTTTTTAAAGAATACAGTGCTAAAATCATGTGTAAGGTTTAATTAATCATAAATCAAGTAATAATTAAACAATTAATATTAATAATAATATTATACCCACCCACCCCAATATACTATCTATTTTCTCTTTCTATCATTTAGTTTCTCCCACGTGTTTACATTTCTTTCTCTAGTTCTCTAACCGATTTTTAGTTTCTCTCTCAACCCATTTTTTCTTCTTCACCGTTCAATTTCTCTCTTTATCAGAAGTTGTCATAGGTAGTGTGGGATTTCTTTATGCACTTTGCTCAGTTTGCCGACTTAATTTTTGTCACTTTGCTCATTTTGCGAGTGCTCACAAGTTCCTGTGGTAGTGTTAGTGGTTGTTGGCGTATGGTTAATCTCATTTTTTATATTTGATCATAACAAGTAAGATTAATATTGTTTCTAACAATTGATTGTGAGTTATGATAATTTAATGTTAAAATCAATCAAGTATTACCAAAATGAACACAATGATAAATCGGACTTTAAATGAAGATCAGAGTGAAAGTTAAGCATTTAAATCAAATCATTCGAGACAGAGTTTAAAAGATAAATGCCAAGAAAAAGCATGATAGATGACATAAAAGAAAGTCTAAGAGGTAAACTTCGAAGTAAGATAAAAAAAATTAGACTTTTTAGTTCAAATATAAATGTATTAATACTTTGATATTTATAAATGAATGATAAAAGCTAAAAAATTGTTTTATGTATGAAAAGATTATTTCATAAAAAACAATTGCATAAAAATTATTCTTAAAAAAAAAAGTAAGTATTTCAACTTGACATTCAAACTCACTACAATGTCACTTACCTTGACAATAAAGTGAGAACGTCCTTTAAAAACCTACATTTCTCAAAACAATCAAAAAGAAAATTCCAGAAAAAACTGTTCAAGAGGACGTTCGGTTCGTCCAATGGTCATTTTTTAGCCGTTTTGAATTTTGACGCACAATGGCTAGTCGATTGTACATTTCAGTAAGCGGACATCTGGATGGGTCGCTCAGTTCAGTAAGCGGACGTTTGGTGGGTCGTCGGTTAGAAATTTTTTTTGACGTTTTGACTTCTATAAATACTACTTCACTTTGCATTCATTATAAGAAATAGAATAACGCTTTCTTGTGATGTCGACTCTTATGCTCTTGATCTTGCTCTTTGTTGGCATTTATCTTTCAACCTCTAGTATCAATGATTTGACTTGAATATTTAACTTCCACTTTGATCTTCATTTCGAGTCCGATTTATAATGTGTTGATTTTGGCTTTACTTGATTGATTTTAACATTGAACTATCATCACTCACAATAAATTGTTAGAATCAATATTAATTTTGTTTGTTATGATCAAAACATTAAAGATGAAATCAGTAATATCTCAACAATTTCTCCATTTTTTATTATGACAAACAAGATGATTTGTAAGGAAATATTGAACAATTGACGTCAAATTGATAAAGAGTATACACTATAACTTTATCATGTAATTCATCTTCCCTAACTTTTACAAAATAATAACCATACATTCAAAGCATGATTTTCTCTCTTTTCCCATTTTTAATATATTCCAAGCATATTATATTTTCAAATAAAAACATGCATAGTCATCTTACTTCTTCATACTTTTATATTTTTACATTCATTTCATTTATATCTTCAAAATAAAAACTTTGATTGTTGAATCACATTTCTTGAATCATTTCTCTCATAGAAAATTTTCATCTCTCTTTGTGTTTACTTTATTTATATCAATCTTAAAAGAGATAAATATATTTTTGAAGAAGAACTTTACACTTACATTGCATAAACATTTCTACTTCTTCCTATTGAAAATTTTTATTTATTAAATCAAACTTGTATTCATCAAAAAATTTCATTTCTCTCTTAATACTTAATTTATTACAATCATTTGTTAAAAGCGAGAAATATTTTGAGAAGATTTTTTAACATAAATTGCATTTGACTCTTCTTCATCTTTTTATTGAAAAACTTTGATTTGTTGAATCTAGTATTTAACTATCATATTTATCAAAAAAATTCATCTAACACTTGAGCTATCATTTGTTACTATTCATTGAAGTGTTAGTTTCTCTTAGTACTTAACTTGTTTGTATTATTTATCAAAAGAGAAATTCCATTGTAAAATCACTTTGATAAAGTGTGGGTCGTGTTGAAGTCCCGCAAAGATCAACATTGTATAAGGATCGGCGCTTCTTGTTATAAATCATATTGAGGTCCTATTAAAACTTAATAGTGGGTCAATTGAGGTCTCGTAAATTTCAACATTGTATAATGATCGTTTCACCTTGTTTGTATGTCATCAGAAGCGTTGTAAATAGTTGAATTACTCCATAAGTCAATCAATACAGTGAAAATGCATTGTTACCTGAGAGCTCGATAATGAATGACGTAGATCATTGCTTTAACTCGAACCTTTACAAATATTGTTTGCATCATTTCTCCCTTTTATATTATGCTTTCATATTTGTGCTTATTATTTGAATTAATTTATTTAGTCTTTACTTGCTTGAATTTAGATTAATTATTCGAAAAAGTCTTAAAAATAAATTTATCCCCCTCTTAGTTAGTTATTCTTAGGTTATCAGTGGTGGTGGCGGTGGTGTGGTTTGTTAATGGTTTTTTTGTGGGTGATTTTCTGCTTCGATGTGCTATGATGTTGTTATCGTCACCAATGATGATTCTGGTGGTGGTTGTCGTGCTTGGTGCTACTAGGTATGTAAACAAGGTTTGTGATTAATAAATTGGGTTAATATGTGATCATTAAATAACATATGACCTGTGCACAATGACTTGCGACATGTGGGCTGATAACATGTCACATGTCTTTGTTCACTTGTTACAGGTCACAAATCAATGTTTACTGGTTACGGATCATTTATTTATTTTCATATGTCAATATTAATTAGTCACATTTTATAGGTCACACGCCATATTATTAAGGTCAAAGATGTTCATAAGTCATATGTCACGGTAGGGGAGGCAAAATGGTTGAGTTGATCGTCGGCTCGACTCGTATAGCAGTTACCTTCTATTCACTAGAGGTTAATAGAATCTAAGGTAGTCATCATACGTTTTCTTATCTATGAGAAGAATACTCAAACAATTGGAGGAGAAAGTGGTAGATTGAGCTTCCTAGTGGTCTATCACGGTCGGTCGATCGTCGTGGTAGTCAATCGACCATCGTGATAGTCAATCAATTGAGGTGGTGTTGATCAACCACTGTGGTAGTCAATCGACAATGTGGTAGTCGGTCGATCATCGTGGTAATCAGTCAACCGCAGTGGTTGTCGACAGGTCACCTTCCTTTGCTTGTCCATTGCGTCCACCACTCATACCATATAGCATCACTAGCCCATCTTTCGATGTCTGATCGACCGCTCGCGGTCTTGTCAACCTACAAGCCGTAGGTTTTCTGATCGATTGACCGGTGGGCTCAACTTTATAAAGGCCAGGGTATGGTAATTAAAATTATACAACTCAATATTTTAGCTTTGTCCACATTCCTAGGCTAAAAGGAGTTGGAGACGAAAAAATATAAGAGCAAGAACTAGAACTAGAACTAGAAAAAAAAAAAAAAAGTTTCTTTGACATTTCCATCCCCTGCATAAGATCGAGACGTCATTTTGTAGGCGTAGTATACTTCCATTTAAAATGCGGACAAAATACGTATTTTATGTTTGCTACCCCCACTTTACAATTCTAAATTTAATTGATTATCTCCAGGTTCTTTTCAAAGAATAAAAGTTCTTAGAGTTCCATTTTATTCTATGCTATCAATATTTTAATTGTCTGTCAGCCTTTTATTATTATAAATGTCTATTTTTAATATGTTTGATCTAGTCGAGATATTTTATATTCCTAACGTGTTGGACATTCTTATGTTTATGGCGAGATATAATGAGTCTATTAAAATCCTCAAGGCCTCTCAGCACGTTAATTCCATGGGCGACTAGTGATATAATCATTGACGACTAGAAATTGAGTTATTAAGGACACAAGGTAAGTAAATCTCACTTTATTGATTTGTATGCTACAATGTTAAATGATCGCTTGATTTTCCACAAGTGAACTGGATCATGAACAAGTAATAAAGTTGTGAATAAAGTGTCAAATCCACAAAGACAATGTAATTAATTTCAACCTTAATTGAATAACCAAATTGGTTTGAGTATTTATATTAAATAATCTAATTATACTAATTAAGCTAATTACGAAAGTTTTTGTCAAATAAGTGAGATGAATGCTAAGACTTCAAATCTCTCTTATTTGTCCATTTTTAATACAATTAGATACCAGACAATATGTACTTATTCATGTTGATCAATGTTCCTACGTTAATTAAAAACTTCTCTTGATTTCAATTAAATATATCCCTTCATCTGACCTTTCTATCTCTATGAAAGTTGCGACATGAAAACGCACATTAAAAATGCTAGAATATTTATAGAAATCATGTAAAACATAACGGTATATCTCTGTTTCCTATCAGACTTTACAATGATTGTTATAAGTGTTATCTATTTTATTATTTCCCTTGAAATCAATAAAATCCACATTCAAAACAATTGGTGATCAAACAATTGAAAATACATTAAAACTCAATAACAACCATCCATAAATTCACACATTGGACGTCAAAATACTCATTTTATATTAACAACTTCATAACAAGGTTCATCTACATCCTAACAATTATAAATTTAGCATAGCATATGGAAAGTACCCAAAAAAACATATTAACTCTATAGGACATCACCCGGATTATGAATTTGATGAATAATGATGAATAATCTTGAAGCTCTTGAATTTCTTCAATGAAATCTTGATGAATCTTCAGTTTTTTCTTCAATTCTTTACTAAAAAATCGGATAAATTCTTCAATTGATTTAATTCTTGCACTTGCCTCTCCTTTGGAGTATGAATTGATGGAAGGATGTAATATGTGTATGAATGATGTAGGAGAGACGTCTCTAATATATTTTGTTGTTAGGTATTTGTAGAAGTTGGAAATTGATTGAAAATCATGTCCAAATTGGTTTCCAAAAGAGTCTCAATCAAATAAGGAAAGTTGCATTCGTGAGCTCATATTTTTGTTCTATACAGCAGTCGATATTTTGATCATATCGTTCTCTCACGATATCCAATTGAGACGGTTCAAAATTCGTTGGAAAGTTAACATAAAATGTTACAAGTTTACTTAAAATAGAATTTTTTCGATTCAGACGTTTACTATACCAAAGATGGGTCTCAATCTTTAATTAAAAATTTGAATATAATTTGTGCGATTTGAAATTTATTTGTGATAATACTTTGTTCATATTACATTCCTTTCTGACTTCTAATTTCATCTAATGGACTCGTTTTGCGGTCCGAATCAACTATTGGATATTTTTAATTTGATCCTTGAACTTTGAATTTCGCCTCCATTCTCAATAATTTTTCGTTTCTTTCTTTTAATTCCACTTCTAATTATCGAGTTTTACCTAATAAACGAAAAATACAATAAATTAGGCTGTACTTGCTCAATAGAACTATTAAATGCCTATGTTTTTAGGTCCAAATAATTGTATAAAATATAAGTATCACAACACCCCCAAACTCAAATATTTGTTGTTTTCAAACAAAATCATAACCAAACTTGACAAACATACAAATATACAAAAGGTTTTTGTTAGATAATCTAACATTTTGTCTCAAGATTGGAATCATTGTACTAAATCTATAAATAGCTTCAATGTTACAATACCAAAATCAATATCCACTTCTCCAATGCAAAATCGATGTGTATGAAGAATTTAGTAGACATTAATGAATTCACAAATTGTTCCAATTCTTGATCCTTAGTAGTCAAATATGTCCTTTCATTACTCGTAAGATTTACACAATACAAACTTTCTATTTTTCACTATTTTCCCAGTGTGAGATCTAAGGTAAAATCTTTATACTAACTCCCCGCTTTCTACAGTTTAGATGGATCTCACTAATTGCAAGTCAATATTTCAACATTAAGAATTCTCCAAATTTTGATTGCTTCAACCTTCAAAACTCAACTAAGTTAATAATCCTTTATTAAAGATCTAATTATCTTAAATGAGTGTTTGAGACTTAATCAATGCATGTAGTGCGTAAATACATTATTTTTTTTTCTTATCTTATGCGCAAACTTCTCTCAATTAAACTTTCTAAATGATCATTGTAGCGAGTTTTAGGCTAATGACTCCCAAATTAGATGACTATAGGGCACCGATTTTTAAATATCCTTACAGGTTTAATCATTCGAGTCATATATGTTATGAAGAAACGTTTTACAATGATATAACTTTTTTTCCTCTCTTTTTTCTGTCTTCACTTTTGCCATAATTAGTGCAATGCCCCTCAAACACACATTCTCAAAAATTGACCCATAACTTAATATTTTTACCTAATTTTCTTCTTATTGGCCTTAACTAATCAACACAAGAATTTACACACATGGAATCCCAATTTATATCCATATCTTTCTACAATAACTCAATCACCACCAAATATTCTAATTGTGGTTCAAGGATGCAAAATAGAGTATGGTTTGGTAAAAGCATCTAGGTTCTACTAGTTCAATCTATCAAGTGTATGAATCAACTTATTACTTCAAAATGTCTGACTTAATGCAAGTGCGTATTTAATACCAAGTTTTTTATGGTTAAGCGTCAATCGATCTAAGCATGTAGCCTATTCACATTTTCTTAAATTAATATAATCTCAAATATATTCATTATAGTCAGCCATGTTATCTAACCTATACAAGCACATAACAAAAAACAATAAATTTTTTTTTTTTAAAATTTTCGCTCATCTATACTAAAGCAATAACAATAAACTCACAAAAATAAAAACTCAATTTTCCCACCCTAGGATTTAAAGTAGATATTGTCCTCCATGTCTTAAAGCATAAGAAAGCATATAAAGGGCACGAGGAAGAAAAGGAAAATGGTATCCCCTGAATTTTATGTCTGATATTTTTAAGTGGCTTGTTTAATCAATACATTCCACTCATGAAATTGCTAAGCTCCTTCCACTTGATATCCAGTATCTGTCAAAGGTGAAAGAAAATAATTGTAAGGTGAAAGAAAATAATTGTAAGAGTTAAATGGTAGTGGAAAACGTGGTGTGTATGATAACCATTTTTTTACGTCTCTAGAACCTTGAAGCGCGTGCCACATGATTTTCTACTATTTTGTACTCAAATAAATTATTCTGTTATCTATACTAAGTGTAGATGTGATCTATTTATTGAAATGAAACATGCCTACAACTAATGCAACCTAAGAACTGCATGTAACGTAAGTACTGAAAGCATAATAAATAAAATGATAAGAAATTGGGTTACGTCCCAATTAACGCTTAATTTATAGTCTTTAACTAGACTTTGCAGCTTGATTCAATCACGGTGGTTTAAATATGAGTTTTTCTCCCTTGTACTCCTTGCAATTTCTAGCCATGCATCCTCTTTTTATTCTCTAATCCATGAACTCTTTGTTCTCGTCTTGACCAAGAATTCCACCAACTTTAGGTTTTCTCTCTTGGGGGCTTTGTTGAAAAACTTCATCAATACACTTGCAACCCTCGAGGTTTGTTGGTTATTTGGATGGATTCTATAATTTAAAAACTTCTTGTTCATCCTCCACCTTCAAAATCAACTCACCTTTCTCTATGTTAATGAATGTTTGACTGGTTGATAGGAAAGGTCAACCTAAGATATTGAGATATTTTGATCTTCTACTATGTCAAGAACAAGGAAGTCTGTTGAGAATGTTAACTTTCCAACTTTGATGGATACATTCTCAACCTTGCCTCTTTCATATTTGATGCTACTATCAGCTAGCTGTAGTGAAACATTTGATGCTTTAACTTCTCAAAGTCCTAATTTCCTATAGACAAATAAAGACATTAAGTTAACACTTGCATATGTATCAAATAAAGCATGAAACAAAAAATCTCTGCCTGGTAAAATAGGCAAAGTGAAAGTCCCTGGATATTTGAGTTTGGGAGGCAATTTCTTTTGCAGCCTTGCAGTACTCTCTTCTGTCAATGTAACTTCTTCAAATTCGAGAAGCTTTCTTTTCTTTCATATTACATTTTTGAAGGGTTTTGCATAACTTGGGATCTTTCTGATTGCATCAATGAATGATATGTTGATGTGGAGCTTCTTTAGCATGTCCAGAAACTTCTCAATTTGTTCTTCCAACTTCATTTTTATGTAACCTAAGTGGAAAGGGGACAAGAGGCATACAAGTCCTAATAAGAACAGTTGCCTTAACCTGTAGATTGTCTAACTTTTTATCTGGAGTTTGTTCATTGTTCAGACTGAACCACATGCTCTTCATATGTAGAGTGTACCTTTTCATTTAGTACCTCATCTCTATTAACCATAGTATCTAGAAGTTAAACCCCAATTCGCTTAGTAATTACTTCAATTTTCTCATTCTCTACAACTCTCACTGTCTTTACTTATTGTTTGGGACTTGTCACGGAATCACTTCGTAGGTTCCTGGCTGTCTTTCTAAAAGTATTTAATTTTCTTATTTGTTATTTTTTTTATTCTCATATAGCTTAGTTTTCGTGTTTTATGAGCAGGGATCGAGGCGAGAAAGGAAGCTCTATCGAAGGACCTTTTCCAGTGTTTGAATAACTTTAACCCTATCTTTGATACTAAACCTATTGCCACAAATACCACACTACACAACACCATGACTAATAGTGGACATGGTGATATGCCTTTTAGGACTCTACATGATTATCTTCACCCCACATGCACATCCACACCATCATGCATAATGTCTCCACCTAATATGCTACGTATGGATCTTAAATCGAAAATGATTCAAATTCTTCTCAATTTTCATGGACTTAAAAAATGAAAATTCATACCTGTACATTAGGGATTTGAGGAGGTGGTAGCAACCTTCCACAATCAACATGGTACAACGGACGCATATAGGCTTAAATTTTTCCCATTTTCACTTAAAGAAAGAGCAAAACGCTGATTATATTCCTTGAGATCACGTTCGATTGGGACTTAGGCCAAAATGACTCAAGCGTTCTTTAATAAATACTTTCTCCACCATAAGACTAGTGCCCTTAAGAAGCAAATCTCAACTTCACTCAAAAGGATAGCAAGACCTTATACCAAGCTTGGGAAAGATATAAAGAACAACAATCCCTTTCGCCCCTACCATGGTTATGAGAGTTGGCAGAGCGTCAATTTGTAGAGATGATGTAACTGTGATTTCTTACAAAAAAATCGGGATGAGGGTACAAAATATCTAGATGACCTAGCTGAAAAGGCTCATACTTGGACTGGGCCTAGTGCCACTGATAGTACTAATAGGTTACGTCCCACAGGAAACCCCAATAGCATATGTATCTATTATCTCAAGGAGAAACATAGTGTTAGAACAAAAGTAGAAGCCTTAACTAGAGAACTAGAAATCCTACGTGCTAAAGACTCGAAATCTACACCGAATGTTTCCCGAGTTGAGTCTTGTGGACCCTGTTTTGTGTGTGGTAGAAGTGATCATCTGGCGCAAGAGTGTTATGCTTTTGTAGAGATGATGAAAATTTATAAGGAACACTGCAATGTCTTAGGCACATATAACAAGCTCTACGCTCAATTATCAATCTAAGATGGCAGAATAACCCCAATTTTAGCTGAAAATCTAAAAATTAACAACCTGCCCAAACGAATAGAGCTTATACTATACCTTTCTATCAACCTACATCCTCTAGGAGCTCCTTAGAAGACACCATACATACCTTTATAGAGGCACAAAATAAAACCAATCAAAAATATGAGATTATGATTACCCAAATTGTTGAGAAAAACAAAGAGATAAAAAATATATTGTCCAAATTAACAAATCTAGCTGTAGTAGAACGTCAGAAATATTTAGCTCAAGCTCAACCAAATCTTAAAGAGCAGCACATAATATAAATATTAGGATTAGAAGAAAACAACCTTAGGAGAGTAAATGCCATAGCCACTCAATCATGGAAAATCATAGAACCACTCCCCAGACCCAGGGAAAATGAAAATGAGTCAAGTAAGTCTGAAGAAAGTAGGCCAAGTAAAGAGGTAGTAGAGAACCCATGCTCTTAAGCCTACTCCAAAATTCGCTGGACAACATAGTGAAATCTTAGAAAACCTTAAGCAAGTAAAAATCAATCTCACTCTCTTGCGTGTCATTTCACATGTTCCTACATATGCTAAAGTCCTTAAGGAATTTTGTACTGTGAAAATGAAACACCATATCAAGAAAATCATTTTCTTGACCGAGCAAGTGAGTGCTGTGATTGAGCAAAAGATCATACCGAAATATAAGGACCCTGGTTGTCCTATTGTGTCTTGCATCATTGGGAACCATGAGTTTACATAAGCCCTTTTTAATTTAGGGGATAGTATTAACCTTATGCCTTATGTTGTTTCCATTTCATTAGGTTTAGGTAAGATAAAACCAACTTCTGTGGTTTTACAACTAGCCAATCGGTCCACTACAAGACCCAGGGGAGTGTTGAGGATGTCTTGGTTCAAATTGATAAATTCTACTACTCCGTTGACTACTTAGTTCAGGACTTGAAATTTGATGTAAATGTTGATTCTAAGATTCCTATTATT
>CAIGRH010039559.1:0-14216 GCA_903798295.1 Fraxinus nigra | reverse complement strand
TATTAAATAAGTGTGGAAAAACATACTTATCACATCTTCTGCCATAAACCCTTTAAAATGTTTGAATATTCGAGGATTGATTGATTGATCGATCTCCCTATTTGATGGTAGTGGCCTTGGTTTTGATTAGGGATGGCAAAATGACTCACCAGCTCGAGCTCGGTCCGAAAAAAGTCCAAGTCAGGCCAGCTCGTGGTTCGGTGGGGCCGAGCCCATTTTGGGGCGTCAACTCTAGCCGGGCCGGCTCGTGAACCTAAAAAAATTGCATGTCACTTTTTTTTAAAAATTTTCTTTTAATTTTAGCTGTAGTTTTTTTTATATGTTAATATTTAGTTATTATTTATAATACGTATAAATTGCAAAAATTTTAAATTCTTTAAATGAATTTTAGATTTGTCACGAATTTTAAAAAAAATACCGAGCCGGCTCGACTTGCTAAGGCCTGAGCCGAAGACTTGGGTTGAGCATAAATTTTTTGGCCGAGCTTTTGCTCGGCTCGGGCCAAAAAAAGCTTGAAGTATTTTTACTTAAGCCAAGCCTAAGCAAAAAGTTTCGTCTACTGCTCTGCTCGTTGACGCCCATAATTTTGATTGTATAGATTTGTGGAGCTTCATGCAACTTGGAGTACGTCTATTTGATAGCCTCCCACACATCTTTAGCCATGTCCAAAAATATACACGTGTCATTAATTTCTAGTACCATAAAGTTCCACAACCAAGACATCAACATTGAGTCCTACAAGCATCAAATTTTGGATCCCCTTTTTAGGCCCAATACCAAGTAGATGACTCAGTTTACTTCTTCCCTTCAAAAAGGTACAAACTAATAGTGACCACTACATATAATTCTTCCCATTCAATCTGTAGGCTGCTTAAATGTTCTGCAATTCTCCTGTTGATAAAAGATTATTGCTTTCAAGCACTGTTGTCTCCAAATTATTGCTGGTTGCTAAAGTATTTATCGTTGTTCTTCAATACAAAGGGTGACTAAACGAGGTTTAGTTGCTGATGTAAAGATAAGAGGATGAACAAGAAAAGAATGGATAAAATTCCCATATTAACGAGCTTAAAGCTCTGATATCATGACAGAAAATAGAAGTTGAAAATAAGAATTTTATGAATTAACTAGCACTATTACAAGAGTATAAGTAGTTGAACTCAATCATAAAATAAGGAAAGTTACCAAAAAATGAAAGATACATAAAACTCCAATGCCTAGAGATCAATGATTGCAATAACTATCCTAAAAACAAGCAATTATAAAGATTACATAGTATTACATAACTGTACAGAATTTTCCTAAGTTATGAAAATTATATTTTTCCACACAGACGTTAAGGTAAAAAATAAAGAAAAAAATACATATATTTTAGTACAGTCTTAACACTATTTATTTTAAAAGTATTAGGAGTTCACTTGCTCTATAACAAACTTCTGAAGCGTTATTTTCATCAAACACTTGTTTGACAGGATGAAACCATTACATGAGTATTCCTTGGGAACGCTACATTAATCGTTAAATAGTATGTGGATTAAACATTCCGTGTACAATTTTTTTAGAAGAATACAAATCAAAAGAAAGAAATTAACTCTTAATGCGATTTTATATTTAAGTTCTTGAGTGCAGCTGCTCAAATCTTTAGACATTATACTAGAAACTTGATCTTGAATTCATAATTCTACATCTAACAAGTCCTTCAAGCATATAAAAAATCCAATATATCTGCAAATGCAGCTTGAATTCAGGAGTGATGGACATATCACTATGATGCGTCTATCAGGTGCATAAGCAGGCTGAGCGGCTTGCCTCATTAGCTGGCTAGTGAAACTCACGAGCTTTTGGTGGCGAGTTCAGCTCGCGCTATCACAATTAGGCCCATGCCACTCGCAAGCCGGATTTTCACTAACCGAGCTGATGGGCTCATGATCACACACCCCTAAGATCAATTGGCTACTTTAATTCACATAATTTTTTTTATTGATATTTTGTAAAATGTATGTATGCGTCCAATCATATATCCTCCAATGGTGTTTTGCGCGCGCGCGCACACATATATAAGGTGTAGGATTTTTAGATTTCTCTTTAATTTTGTGTGAATAAGAATATCTAGATCATGTTTGGCTTAGGTTTCATGTTCTAAATGGACTTATAGCAGCTTGATTGCTTGCTATTTCAAATTATTCGTCTTGCTAGAATTATTAGTTCCCCACATTTACACTTTTGTCTGTAGCTGCTCTTTCGAGTAAGTAGTTCTAGCAATGAATCGAACCAAAAGTCAACCCAAATATTTCTGAACTCTTGTTGAATATATTTAAGAGAGTTTCTTAATTTAGCTTGGTTGTTGGATGTTTTAATTAAGATTAACAAGGATTGTACTTCAATAACCTGATTGTAGTACAAGTCTGTACTGTCTGTCATAAATTGTATATTAGTACTAAAAGAGACATTTAGGATTAGAATCTGAATTTCAGTTCATGCCCTTCTTCCTCCCTAATTTTACATGGTCTTAGTTTCTCTGTTAATACTTTTTTTCTTGTTCTTTTCCCTAATGTGAAGAGAACTGATTTTGCAGGCTTAGTCAAGGAGTTACACAACTACAAAGCGCTCAGCTTCGTCTGGTAATCTGTAAATCATCTTTAAGGTACATGTTTGAACCAACAATAACGACAAACCAGGTTTTGTTCTCAGTGATTTTGAAGTCGAGTTGATTGCATGAATCTATTTTTGCCACTTTGTACTTTCGTTTCTATACTTGTACTCGAAAATCCAAAGTAATTGAAAGTCAAGATCCTTAGCAAACCCTACTGACCATTTTAATTTTGGTCGACTCCACTTTTGAACCTTCAAAATTTCTAATTGTTATGGGAAACTGAAGGAGGATATGCGTTAAATAATAATTCGGATAGCTTTTTTGGCGTCATTATAAATTAGCTACATGCTTTGGTGTCTATTGGTTAATTCCTTGCCTTTTATAGAGTTGAAATGGTCAATTGGTCATATTTGACTATTGTTGAGAATTAGAAATTATAATTCTTTTATACCGAAAGCAATCTATTAGGTTTTTAGTTATATCGGCAATTCTTTAGACAAAAGAATAGGATTGGTACAAAAGTTAAGGAGATTTTTGGAGGGTTGTATGGATGAATTATGAGTATTTGGTTTGAATATGGAACTAGAAAAAAGAGTCGCCGGATTTACGCTAGTATGTCGTCTAACTGATGCTCGAGCGTCCAAAGTAGAATCATTGTCACCCGCCTGTCGCTCGACTCTTTCTATCACACCTCTCGCTCGCATGTCGCTAGTCGATGCTCAAGCGATGATATATTTCGAGACCACTAGTTTGAGAAAAATATCAAACTTATATAATTCAAAATACTCACTTCCTACGTATCATCAGAAATGTACTTTCTTAATAACTTTCAAAGACTGCTGAAGATTGAGGAAGGTTGGACCAAAAGCACATGAAGATTAAACGATCGAGGTGTTATTGGTGTTTCGCGGGAGATAAATAGTTCTAGAAGATCGGAAGCGGGTGCGAGTGAAGCACGTTCCAGCTGGTCTTGAAAATTGTAGGAATTAGATCAGGGAGTCTAATAGATTTTCTTGGCTTGATCTTACTGTAAGTTCTTATTGACTACAATGTAAACTATTGGCTTAGTCCCGTAAGTTTTACCCAATTAAAGGTTTTTTCTGTCATCAAGTTTTGTGTTATTTACTGCTTTAATTATCTATTGCGGCAATTCAATATAGAATAAATTAACTTGATTTACTAAATATTTAGAACAATTAAAAGTGACTTGTTGTTTTTAATTGATAAATTTGATTCCGTCATCAATTTTTTGTGTTATTTACAAGAGAAAAGTTTACACCCTATCTTCTCTATCTTTTATAATGGTAATACAAAAATCTCATAACAACTCCTTATTTATAAGATAAATTAAGGCAAAATCGANTCTGTCATCAAGTTTTGTGTTATTTACTGCTTTAATTATCTATTGCGGCAATTCAATATAGAATAAATTAACTTGATTTACTAAATATTTAGAACAATTAAAAGTGACTTGTTGTTTTTAATTGATAAATTTGATTCCGTCATCAATTTTTTGTGTTATTTACAAGAGAAAAGTTTACACCCTATCTTCTCTATCTTTTATAATGGTAATACAAAAATCTCATAACAACTCCTTATTTATAAGATAAATTAAGGCAAAATCGAAATTTACAATAACACAATTCCTAAATTATCATTAGTCAAATTTCCGTCCGAGAATGGACCCCCAAGAGGGTGGCAGGATCCAATCTCCACGGCAACCTCAGGCGTACTAACTCCATATAAAAGTAATAATTAAACTCCACAAATTAAGAACTATCTGTTCATTTCATTATGTAAATGTAATTGTTGGAGTAATTTGCGTTGAAATTGCCATATCCTGTCATGTTCATTTACATCTAGCAATAAGGCTTCGTTTGGTACATGAAAATTTGCAAACGATTAGTGAAAAATAATGCTAAACTTTTATTAATTAAGTTCTTTATCAATCTACACAACATCAAGTCATATTATTTGAAAAGAAATCAACAGAACAAATCGCACACTTGCATGAAAGAATCTTATCATATTGAAAAGTACTTAAAAACCATCCATGTCTTAGTTTCTACATCCCCTACATCACATATCTAGCATCGGGGATAATCTGCTGGAGGATGAGGTAGGGTCTCTAGTGGTCCTTGCCCATTCTTAACAATAAACACCACTGATAAACCCCATGTCAAATGTATCTCCAAGTGACAATGCATAAACCAAGCCCCTGCACCATGTCAAAATATTCAGCATTAGTGTCTGTGATGCTTGTGCGCACTTGTCTGTGTATACAAGTATGTCTAATCATATTCCTATTCTTATGTGTTTCCACGNATCCCCTACATCACATATCTAGCATCGGGGATAATCTGCTGGAGGATGAGGTAGGGTCTCTAGTGGTCCTTGCCCATTCTTAACAATAAACACCACTGATAAACCCCATGTCAAATGTATCTCCAAGTGACAATGCATAAACCAAGCCCCTGCACCATGTCAAAATATTCAGCATTAGTGTCTGTGATGCTTGTGCGCACTTGTCTGTGTATACAAGTATGTCTAATCATATTCCTATTCTTATGGGTTTCCACGTCCTTTTAGACCCTAAAAATCGACAAATTCCTTTTCTTAAGAACAAATACGAGATTCGTCAATTTGTGTGTGTACATGTATTTTCACACTAGAAGAGTACCTGGGTTATCAGCAAGAAATCTGATTGCAGCCCATCCACCAACTGGAACTCCAATGGTGTTCATGTATGGTGGGTCGACCAAGTTGAAATTGGCTCTATCTGGATTATAGTTCCCAGTGCCATAGCCGACAACATAGAAATTATATCCATGAAAGTGAATTGGATGATTTTCAGTTGTGATAGTCCCTGTATCCTGCAAGACAAGCTGAACCCTAGTACCATATTCAAGGACAAAAGTCCTTGTTCCATTCAATGCATTAGTATCATTAGGAGCATTATTAGGAGCCCCGTTAACAAAATCATAGAACTTAAGGGGTGAGGCAGGGAAATCTTCAGTGAAATGTCCATTTATCTTCCTGTAATAGGCTTCCAAGAGTGAAACATTAGGCCGAATAAAACTTATGTTATTCATAGAAGCAGCCATGATTCCACCATTGATGCCTTGGCAATCCTTCCGTGGATGTTTTCTTCCACATTTTTGCACATTTAAGCCAATAGTAACAAACAGATTCTTATCTATTTCTTTTGGGACACTTGCAGGGTTAAGACTCTTAAGGTCGTCCATTACGGTTTTAACAACACGATTATCATTAAAACGTGGAAGTGCGGCTGGTAAAGATGCGCTATTTGGGGTGGCACCCAAGTACTGGAAGTAGGCTACTGATGTTATATTTTGGAATGGTACATTTCTTGCAGACCTGTAAGGTCCCATGGCCATGGAGTATCTTCCAATGGGTTGATTGGCAGTGATCAGGACATTGAGGGTCTGGCCTGGCCCAAGCATAACATGATCTGTAGTAAAAGGCTTTGTGTAGTCTGCATCAGCTTCAACAACTGTCATCTTGTGATTAGCCACCCCAAAGAAATTCTCCATGTTCAATCCTGCGTTGATTAATCTCAATAGGTACGTCTTCCCTGGGACTACGTCAATCTTGTACACATCTGAGAATATAACAATATTTGTCAATCATTAAAATAAAAGCTTAGCTGAATGAAAGTCTACTTGATAAGCTAAGCATAAATGTGAAAGGTTCAATTCATAATGTAATTATAAAACAATATTGTAGGTATAGACACGGTATGAGAGTCTCGTGACCAACCATTGGTAGAGCAATTATAATTGGGACCAGGGTGCCCATTGATGGTATAAGCATCTGCCGGTGGGGGACCTCCACCGCTAGCTAGAACAGCCTGCTCGAGTTGTAGAGGATCTCTCAAATAATACTCCCCTTCCAAAGAAAATTAGGATATAAAATCAATGTTCCCAAAAATTCAGTTCAATAACATTTACATCTATAAATATTTCATTTCGTGTACCTAGGATAATGATGTGCTCTTCATAAGGGTATGGAAAAGGGTAGGGTACACCAGTCTTGGGATATATAACAATGGCACCATAAACAGTTGCCCTGAGCCATGATACATGAGCATGCCAAAGTAGGGTGCCCTTTTGCTGCACAAGTGTAAACTCATAGGTGAAAGTCTGTCCTGGCTGAATCGGACATTGTGTAACATAAGAAGGGCCGTCAAACCAGCACGATAGCCTCTGCCGGACACCATGCCTGAAATTTTTATTGCATAGAATAATATACGAATAGTTTGTTATGAATTAAAAGAAATTTGGTGAAAAAGGCAAAAAGTTCGATCGATACCAGTGGATTGTGGCATTATGTGGTGTCTGATTAATGAGTTTAACTATTACTCGATCATCTTCTTGAGCATAAATAACTGGTCCCGGAAGCATGTTATTTATGGTGATGATGTTGTTGGTGTTACAAAGCTTCGTTATTCTTTTAGTTTGGACCTATTGCAAATAATAGAGAAAATACTAAGAAATGCTGTAAAACATCGCGAAAAAACAAGTAGAGAAAAAGAGAAATTGAGACCTTGAATTCATAGAACCTTGTTGAACTCCCACCAGGCCATCTTGCAAATCCATGCACATGATCAGCATTAGATAGTAAGCTTAAACACACACAGAGGAGGAAAATGATTGTTGTTGCCATGAATGTGGCGAGAGAGGGAGTGAGGGAGGAAGAGAAGGATGTGGAGTTACAAAAGGGCTAAAAAGAAGGCTTTTTAATGAGCTAATGAACCCAATATTTTTACATAAGTAAGTGAAAGCATTTGTCAAAGTATGTTATGTTTGTCAGCTTTGATTATTTCTTTAACATGGGTTTTGGAATAATAAGTTGTTGGGGGAGGGTACGTTTTCAATTATTCATTGTGACCAAAAAAGGATGAAGTGTTAACTGAGCTTTTTTTGTGTTCTTTTGCTTTTTGATCCCCCAACCAAATCATGTATTTTGACCCGCAATGTACTCTTAACCCCTTCATGCATATGACAACTTATATTAGTCAATTATCGACTGATAATAATTTTGGCATGTTTAGTACGTTACATTAGACAATCTTGAGTTCTTAAATCTTTTTCTGCCAATGTACTATACTCGCCTTTGTGTCTATTTATCTTGTTGAAAACCCGTCAAAATATCCGTCCCAGATCTTAGATCGAACTACCTTTCATTAACAGAACATTAGCATGGTAACAATCATATATAAAACGACTTTCTAAAATTTAACTTTATGATGCTGAAGAGGGGTAACAGAAGACAGATTTAAGTTGATTTGTTCAATACTTTTTATCACCGTGTCATCAGTGGACGCTGTCCTTAGCCCTTGTTTGGTAAAGTTTAAAATTCAGATTTTAATCTAAATTAAAATCAACAATGAATTTTAAACACATATTTTATGGGTCTTACAATTTTTCAACCATATATTTGATCAACTTCTATTAAAATCTATTAAAAATCTGATTTTAATCACCACCAAACAGGAGCTTAGTGTTGTCCGCATGATTGTATATTTGTATGCATGAATATTGTGTTTGCACGCGTCTGTGCGTGTTTGTGATTGTATATTTACTTGTGTGTATATATATATATATATATATATACTTATGGTGTATTTGTTTATAATTTCTTCCATCTACTACTGCTTGTGGACAGGTAAAGCACGGAATTTACAATTGTAGAGCTTGTCATAGCTTGTTCTTAAAAAATTTCTTAAATCCCATTTTTATATATTTATATTTTATTCATGAAATTAGTATTCTGAAGCAGTTGGCCTGCAGAAGTCCATGCAAACGTATAAGCTTATGCCATCAAAGAAAAATATTTTGCATTTATTTATATTTCCGAATTGATATATCCCCTTTTAGTCGTTGTATATATTTTTTAAACTAGTAAATCAAACAATACATTCATTATTTTTGTCTGAATAATTTTTTATTTTTTTTTAAATCTTTTTTCCCTTGTTTGCATGCATGCATACACATCAAAATCAGAATCCTATGAGATTGTAAGATCATGTATTTAGTTTTCTAAATTATAATTAATTAAGTAGTTGTTACATAAAATATATATTTTCCTAGAGCAGGCTTTTACTAGCAACAAAATCTGTATAGTTTAGCTCTTTTAAATGTTGACAATCAGCATATAATTATATGATCGACTGCTACATCACAACAAACCCTAACAAATTTCATTATTTATTATACGAAAACTAAGAAATTACTCGTTATTTTCTTCCAATGGTATATTGTAATCAACGGGGCACGCTTGTGTATTTTATTTTTCAAACATTCAAATTATAGGGAAGTTTCAGTTCAGTTCAGTTCAGTTCTCACAGAAACTTGTTGAAAACTTGTCAATTAGAACTATATACACAGCTCGAAAGTGTGGAATTATATGTGCATGTTAAAGTATGCACCTATGCCCTCTAATATGAGCCTCTAATGTGAGCTGTACACTGGTATGGAATCCGTGAGGCTAAGCTACATGAATATTTTGGGACCACAATATCTGTTGCAACTGAATTGATTCTCTCACGTGTATAGTTGTTATTTACTTGCTCACTACTCCAATATTGTATATAAATATTGTTTTCACCTTCTGTAATTTTATTATTCTCAATACAAGAAATCAGGTTTTGAAGAGGTACATTACTCCCTGTTCTTAATTCTATCTTCTCATTAATTTTAACTTGGTATCAAAGCCTACAATGGCTAACACCGAATCCAATGAAAATACATTTTCAGCTCAACCTGATTCGAGCACTCTGATGCCTCCAGTGTTGGGAGGAAATTAGATCTCATCATATGGCATAAGCCTCACTCAAGTCCCTCCAGTCAAGCTTGACAGAAATAATTTTTTGCTGTGGAAAAATATGGTCATGCCCATCATAAAGGGTCATAATCTCGAAGGCTTCATCACAAGTGCAAGAACCTGTCCAGCAGAATTTCTGGCGACCCAAACAACTGGTTCTGCAGGTGCTACTATTGAAATGGTGTCCAATGCTGAATATATGAAGTGGATGTCTACTGACCAACTCTTGATGGGTTGGCTTTATTCTTCCATGACACCTGAAATTGCCATGAGAGTTATGGGATCTGCAACTTCTTTCAGTCTCTGGAATGCTGTCCAGGAAAGTTTTGGAGTGATGAACAAATCAAGAGTTATTTTCCTTATTAGTGAGCTTCAAAGAACAAGAAAAGGATCAATGAGTATTGACCAATATCTGAATACAGTCAAACAACTAACAGATAATCTCGAAATTGCTGGAAAGAGCATCCCTCTGAATGACCTTGTCACACAAGTACTAGCTGGATTGGATGAAGAATACACCCCTATTGTGGTTCAGATCAACAACAGGGAATCTATCTTCTGGTATGAACTACAGTCTGTGTTAATGACCTATGAAAGTAGAATCGAACATCTCAATGCTGAAAAAAGGACACTAGCCTCTATTAACTTGAGTCAAACATCAGCTAACTTTGCACACAGAAAAAACATCAGCAGATGAGGAAGATTTAACTATGATGGAAGAAGCAATAGAGGAAGTAGAATCAGAGGCATAGGTGGTAGACAAACTGTTAACAGAGGCCCCTGTCAAATCTGTGGAATGAGCAATCACTCAGCTGAGAAGTGTTTCAATCGTTATGATAACAGATATATGGGTACAAAACCTGACCAACACTATCAAAACAATTCATCAGGACCTGCTGCTCTTGTTGCTTCACCTAGCACCATTGTTGATCCAGCCTGGTTTGCAGATTCAGGAGCAAGCAGTCATGTCACTACAGACAGAGGAAACCTGGTAGAAGGACATGAGTATGGTGGTAAGGAGAAACTCATAGTTGGAAATGGTAACAAACTCAACATCTCTCATATTGGTACAAATCACCTAAGCACTTTGAATGACAAGTCATTAGTTCTTAACAATGTATTATTGGTACCTTCAATTAAGAGAAATTTGATAAGTGTTTCACAACTTACATCTGATAATGGGGTATTTATGGAATTTCATTTTGATTTCTGTGTTGTTAAGGACAAACACACGAAGAAGGTGCTGCTGGAAGGGAGGCTTAAGGATGGCTTGTATCAGTTTGAGCATCCAAGACAAGCTGGAACCAAAAGACTCTCATATCTTCAATTTGCCTATCCAAATAAGTTCAACTCTTCAACTGTCGTTTTTCAGTCCCAAGTATCTAAAAATTACCAGTCTAGACTAAGGTTGTGGCATATGAGACTTGGACATCCTGCTGATTCCGTGATGTCACAAGTTCTCAAGTCTTGTAATGAAAAGATTGGAATTAATGAAATTACTCAGTTTTGTGATTCTTGCCAGTTTGGTAAATCACATTTCCTTCCTTTTAAATTGTCTTCCTCACATGCCAAAAATCCACTTGAATTAATTCATACTGACATTTGGGGTCCTGCACCCATCATTTCAACATCTGGGTACAGATTCTATATCCTCTTTGTTGATGATTATAGCAGGTATACTTGGATCTATCCAATGAAAAATAAATCTGAATCCCTAAGCCTATTCACTCAATTCAAAAATCTTGTTGAAAACAAATATGATAGGAAGGTTAAGGCTCTTCAATCAGATTGGGGAGGTGAGTTCAGAGCTTTTACTGACTTAGCTCTTCAATCTGGCATCAATATGCGTCTTTCCTGTCCTCATACATCTTCCCAAAATGGTAGAGCTGAGAGGAAACACAGACATATCACAGAAACCGGGCTAACTCTTCTTGCTCAAGCCAAAATGCCTTTGCATTACTGGTGGGAGTCTTTTCACATGGCTACTCACCTCATCAACAAACTGCCTACGCATATTCTCAAAATGAAATCACCATTTGAAACCTTAAACAAAGAACAAGTTGACTACAAATCTCTGAAAATTTTTGGATGTGCCTGTTTTCCTTGTCTCAGACCATATCAGCAACACAAGTTTAGTTTTCACTCTACTAAGTGTGTCTTCCTTGGCTTCAGCAATTCACACAAAGGCTATAAATGTCTCAGTCCAACAGGCAGGATCTACATATCTAGACATGAAGTGTTTAATGAAAATGAATTCCCATTCCATTCTGGTTTTCTGAACAAAAAAACTAATCCACAGAACTCAGAAACTATCATTCAATACCTGCCACTTCTCGCTTCCTCAAACTATGATCAAAGATGCTCAACTGATGCAACTCATCCTGATGCCACCTCAACAGCAACATCCCAGAACTCTGAACAGATTGAAGTAATTGGAAATGAAGTGTATGAGGAAAATGGAAATGAAAACTCAGTGGAAAACAATGAACAAAACCAAATGGAAAGTCAAGAAGAAACTACAAATGATCAGATAGAGCAGGCTGAAATAAATGAAGGGTTGAATCAGAGTGCTGAAAGACGAGAAAAACAAACTGTTGAGCACCCTATGGTCACTAGGAGCAAAGTAGGTATTTTTAAGCCTAAAGTTTATTCAAGTCAGTGCAAGCAATACAACTTGGAACAACAAGAACTTGAACCAAATGATGCATCTGAAGCTATGTCACGCAAAAATTGGAAAGAAGCTATGGAAGAAGAGTACTCAGCATTGATGAAGAACAAGACTTGGAGATTAGTTCCACCACTGGCCAACCAAAAGGTGATAGGGAACAAGTGGGTCTTCAGAACTAAAAGGAACACCGAAGGGAAGATAATGAAGTACAAAGCCAGACTTGTTGCCAAAGGGTTCTTGCAAACCTTGGGCGTTGATTACTATGAAACTTTCAGTCCAGTGATAAAAGCTTCCACCCTAAGGATAATTCTAGCACTTGCAGTCTCAAAAGGATGGAGCATCAGGCAAGTAGATATTAATAACGCATTCTTGAATGGAAAACTAGATGAAGAAGTCTACATGAGCCAGCCGAAAGGTTTCATTGACAAGGAAAATCCTATCTTAGTGTGTAAACTTGAGAATGCACTATATGGACTCAAGCAAGCACCTAGAGCTTGGTATGAAAAGCTAAAAAAGACCCTTCTTGATTGGAAGTTTACAAAATCCAAAGCAGACAGTTCCTTATTCTTCTACATGAATCAAAAGCAAGTAATTTTTGCCTTGGTATATGTTGATGATATAGTTATAACCGGAAATGATCACAAGTTACTGCAGAAGTTTATTGACAACCTAAACACCCAGTTTGCATTAAAAGTTATGGGTGAATTACATCAGTTTTTGGGAATTGAAGTGAGAAGATATAAGTCAGGTATGCAACTTACCCAAAGGAAGTACATAGAGGAACTACTAAAAAAATTTAACTTTGAAAATCTAAATCCCTGTGCAACACCAATGACGGTAGGCAAGTATATCTCCAAAAGTGAAGGAGAAAAGATGACAAATCCATCCTTGTTCAGAAGTGCAGTAGGCGGGCTGCAATACCTAGCTCATACACGACCAGACATTACCTTTGCAGTAAACAAGATGAGTCAATTTCTGCATGCACCTTCAGACACACATTGGAAGGCAGTAAAAAGGATTTTCAGATACTTAAAGGGGACAATTGAACATGGGTTATGGATTCAAAGAAGTGATAGAATGGAAATTTCTGGTTTTGCCGATGCTGATTGGGCCTCATGCCCTGATGATAGGAGGTCTACAGCAGGTTATTGTGTCTACCTGGGCGATACACTGGTGGCCTGGTCGTCAAAGAAGCAGCAAGTCGTAGCCAGGTCTAGCACTGAATCAGAGTATAGAGCCTTAGCCCAAGCAACAGCAGAGATTACTTGGATTGAGACGCTACTCAAGGAAATCAAGCTACACCCTTTTTCGCCTCCCATCCTGTGGTGTGACAACCTCAGTGCCAGTGCCCTTGTGTCAAATCCAGTCTACCATGCACGGACTAAACACATTGAACTTGATATACACTTTGTCAGGGATAAAGTCCTTGAAGGAAAACTGGAAATTCGATACGTTCCCTCATCAGATCAAACTGCTGATCTATTAACCAAACCGCTTGGACAAACCAGATTTCAATTTCTCAAAGACAAGCTCGGAGTGAAGGAATAGTCTCCAGCTTGAGGGAGGATGTTAAAGTATGCACCTATGCCCTCTAATATGAGCCTCTAATGTGAGCTGTACACTGGTATGGAATCCGTGAGGCTAAGCTACATGAATACTTTGGGACCACAATATCTGTTGCAACAGAATTGATTCTCTCACGTGTATAGTTGTTATTTACTTGCTCACTACTCCAATATTGTATATAAATATTGTTTTCACCTTCTGTAAAATTAATCAATTTTCAATATAAGAAATCAGGTTCTGAAGAGTTACATTACTCCCTGTTCTTAATTATATCTTCTCATTAATTTTAACTATACTTGTGTCAATAAGAAATTAAGAATGAGCTAGTGAGAAAAAGCGAAATAGGGTTAGGAATATCATGCCGATCTGATTTGTAATCAATCAAATATACTTCGTTTGAAGCACCAGATTACAGACAATTTTGAGGGTGCGAGAGTTAAGCGATCACACATTACCTCATCATTGTAAGGGCACCAAAAAAAATTTGTTATTTGTGTATATATATGTATAATTATATATTACAATATTTATTAAATTTAAAATTTA
>CAIGRH010039458.1:0-13411 GCA_903798295.1 Fraxinus nigra | reverse complement strand
ACATATAAAAAATGTCATTATCAAGTTGCATAGTTTGTTGTGTATTGCACTGCATAAGTCACCATGGAAATTTACTTTAAAAAAACTTAAGTGTGTTTTGGGGGTTATTGGAATGGTACTTCATTGATTCGGGGTGAAAGTCATGCATTTCGAGGTAAACCGATCAATTTTGAGTTTTTCGGGATCAACATGTGTTTTCAAGTTGAAAAATATTTTTAGAACCAAATTCATGGCATCCATGCACTCCCTGTGGTTTAAAATGTGTTTTGACAAGTTTTGGATGTGTTTGAAAGCTGAGTTGCAAAGTGGATCGAAAACCGAGTGTTTAGTGCAATTTAACCAAAAATAAGTTCTCAAAGAGTTGAATATGTTTTAAAATTTTTCCAAGATGCATATACGCATTACATCTATTTGAACTTGTATAACACAAATATCGAGGTATCGAGGGTCTCTAACAGTTAAAAAAAATTCGCATTGTCGATAGTCTATACGACCACATAGACTCGCCAGCAATGCAGTCGCATGAAGAGCAGCATCAAGGCCTAAATTTGCCCTGAAGGTTTGCTCTATGCAACCGCATCACCTTCCTCTATGCGGTCGTATAGAAGAAATTAACACCCCATAAGCTATTTTAAAACACACGCACACACACACAAAAGATATACACATACGGGCACACCCACACTTCTTTACATCCACACACACGACGCCTCTCAACTTTCACACACACAACACTTATCAAATCACATATTCATCTCGACTCTTGCATTCTCCAACATCTAATCTCTCAAGGTATGCTATTTTCTCTTTACCCTTTATTGAAAGATATATCTGTGCTTGGGAATGAGATTGCGTGATTAGGAGTATGGAAATTAGGTAGTGATGGAGTGTTGAATTATGAGTTGAATTCAAAAAAAAAAGTTGGGCTTGATTAACACTAATGTTTTGAAACTTTTACGAAAAAAATTCAAGTGCCTTCAAAATGTTTGATAAAATGCCTAGGAGAAAATTGATGTTGAATTAAGGTTCACTTTGAATGTGACATGATTGCCCTGTGTTTTGGCCTAATTTTTATGTTGAATTTCATTGATAGACTCACTTGGAAACACCAAACTTCGATTTCCATCCACCACATCCATATTGATCATGGGAGTACTTTGAGCCCATTTTCTTTACCTTGTCGTACATTCGTCTTATTCTTTATGTACTTTTCAGTTTAGCATTTTGTGATTATCTAAACATTGAGGACAATGTTTCAAATAAGTTTAGGGGTGGGCGTTCATCGTTTTACTACAAGATTTGTTTGTTTGATTGTATGCTAAAATAAATAAATAATAAATATTTTGTAGTTTTTATTCATTTATTTTCAATTTTTTTATTTATTATTCTATTTATTTGTTTTCTAGTATTAGATTATAGGTTTAGTTTTGTGTGCTTGTGTGGGTTTAATAACTATGCCAGCTATGATGTGACTATTGAAATACATATCAACCGTGAATAATGAAAACATTGTAGTATTATATATTGTTTATGAGAAACTTGACATTTTCTATGCACGTTTCCCATGTTTGGAATCTTGATTTAGTGATGTGGTTCAGTATTTAGAAAATGGTTGAACATAGCAAGTAAAACCGAATAACCTCTATAGTATTGATCCATAATCCAACTATAGGGTAGTTTAGAGATGATTGAGCTGTTACAGGGGAACATTGAGATGAGTAGAGATTCCGTGCATGAAAATTATCTTTTGTGGATTGTCTAAAACTAATGAGACAAAGACAAGATGAAAGTTTTAAATTAGATGTTAGTTTTAGAAACTAAATGTCTAAAAGAAAATGGGCATTGTACTAATCTCTGAGTGAATAAAAGCATCTTTTCGAGCATGTATAACTCGGGTGATTAAGTTTGTAAGGGTTGTTTAAACCCTGATATCCTATGGTCATCTGACTTGGGAGTTATTAGCCTAAAGCTCGCTACATGAGTTATATAGAAAGCAAATGAGACGATGTTTAGAAAAAAATAAAAAGAGAAAAAAAATATGCACAAATACATTGAGCCCTAGATATTTGGTTCATAGAACTACACCTTTGATAAGAAGCAAGTAATTTAGTTTAGTCTTAAGGGTTGAATCAATAAACAAATATAGGAAAATCTCAACTTGTTGAAGTGTGAACTTGTAATAATGAGATTTATCCAAACTAAGAGAGGGTAATGAATACAATTGAATAAGTTCAACTTAGGATGCACCCCGAGAAAATTGAGTGAAAAACATAAGTTTGGAGGTGTGTATCTCTCGAGTGAAGTAAGAATATATTTGACTAATATGGGTCAGGTATTGAGCCAATCATGATCTTAATATGTCAACATGAGTTTTTACACACACACACACGTCAAATTATGCACGTAACGGGTGAAGATTGATTTAATTTGCACACTGTTGTAATTGTTCACTTGTTTGATGATCGAAGTCCAATCCTAAGACACGGAAAAACGAAGATGAAGAGGTCAAACTAGGCTATGAAATTAAGCATGGGAAGAAGAGGAAGTGGAAAAAGAAGTCACAAAATGAGGAACGGAGTTTGAGGACCAAAACGCAACAACTGGAAAATGAAATAAGCTATACAGTCGCATGGCCTATTTCCTATGCGGTCGCATGATTCTCTTCAGAGAATCCAAGGTAGACTCCTCCATACATATTTTTCTCTGGTTTTTGCTCTAGAATCTCGATGAAGAACTAAAAAACTTTGGTGAAGCTAGGAAGGAACTCAATTGGAATTGGTGATTTCTCATCTTTTATTCTTGTAATTTGATTTTTCATTTTCAAACAATTCTAAGATTTAGATTTTCTTTTCATAAATATTTTGGAATTGGCTTAATCTTTACTAGATTATTTATGGATTCAGTCATGCTTTTTCCATCAAAGAATTAAACTATTTGCTAAGTTTCAATTTCAATTTTACTTTATTGGTAGATTAATTACTGCCTTATGCTTGATATATATGGTCGGTTCTCGATCTTATTTCAATAAAAATAGTGCAAATGTGTTATAGGAAGTTTAGATTCTAGGATTACAATTGAATTAAATTGATTTGTAACATCATATCTTCTGATTAGAGAGTTGGGACGAAGGCCTCTAATTGAGTTATAAAAATGAATAATTTATGAGATTGATCCAATCCAATTGAGGGAATTTCGATGCTTCACTACCTCAGAACATTGATTTTAATTTCATTATTTCAACATTGAATTCTTAATTTTATTCAAACAACAAATTCTACTTCACAAACGAGAGAACATCCATCCATTTTGATCTTTTGAGCATTTCTTCCATCTTCATATGGAATCGACACCCCAAAGCTATACTACAACTACCGTGTTATTCTTTCATCGTAATCAGACTCTTAGAGCCCAAAGCCTACGAATGTGCCTCATATCTGATGACGGGATGTGTGATAGTTAGTGAGTTCTTATCTAGGGCGAGTGTGTGTCTACCTCTACACCCATTTTTTAGGGCAGTGCAGAGGTCCTACATATTAGCTCCTACCCAATTATTTCCAAATGGGTGGAGCCAATTGGTCGGAGCATATTTCCTTTAGAAAGAGACCTCGCTTGGCGAGGACATGCCCCTTCATGTCTTCTAAATATTTTTCTCGAGTGCTTGGGAAAGGAGAGTCCAAATGATGGTACTACATGACTCATTGAGAGGCTCATGCCCCTTTTGTGGTGGGTCTACCATCCTCAATAAAGGGTTGGAAGGAGTCATGGTTTTGAGTTAGGGGCAAATGGCAAATGGTTGAGGGGGAAAACGCCCCAGCTTGCACTGTGCTGACTTTGTACATCGAAGCTCATGAGTATCTTTTTGTAACTTGTACTTTATTTATAACATTTGTTTGATGTTATTTGTTTTGCAATTTCAGGGACTCGCTTCAAACTTTCCCAAGCTGAGTGGGATGTCATCAAAGACATCTACAGACGTCTACAAAGATCACATCACTTCGACTGCCTAATCGATTGAAGCAAGTTCTTTCTGGACTTCGGACTAATGGACTCTAAAGGTAAACCATAAATGCCCTCTGTTTGATACATAATACTTAACATTGATTTTTAACATAATATCTACTTGTTACGGATGACTTTGGAAGAAAGAAGTACCCCATCATGACATGACTTTGATATTAAGAGCTACAGTCACGGTGACTTCTAGGGCTTTGAAGCCCTTTTCTGGATGTGCGAAGCATGTTAGGGGGAAGCTAGAATGCCTCAGCAATGAAGATGTTGATAAAAGCGAGGATGAAAGGTCCCAGAAAGCTGATAAGGTAAGGGGAAGTTAGAAGAGTTTCATAAAAAAAAGAAAATTAACTCATGGCTCCATCCCTTCTTCTGGCAAGTTCAGGGCCACCATTACCCGAGCTGCCAAGTAGACCTTACCTTCCGCTCCAAAACTGATGCATGCTTTATTCGACCCTACTAAGGCCTTCAAGACTAAAGTGGCCAGTGAAGAGGCTACAAAGGAGATATAGCAGACCTCTGAGGCTATAAATAAAACACCAATGTTGAGGACCCTTGGGAATTCTGGAAGGTTCTTAGCTAGGCAAGATGAGGAGATTTCCCCAATAGTGATGAAGGTGCTGCCACATAAAGCTCAAAGTGCCACTACCAATGTTTATAAGTTTTGGACCGAAAAGTGGTAGAATTATGTCTCCACCTATGACTCGGTGGATCTTACGTCCACTCTAGCGAGCCAAAGTGCCAGTGCCTTTGAAGTTTCCTTGGAGTGACGGGGTTCCGAAAGTCATTCGAACACGCAATCGAGATTCGATTGAGAAATTGGCCTCGACAAAAGAGGAAATGAAAAAGATGAAGGTATAGGCCGAAGAGCTGAGGGCCAAGTAAATTGAAGAGGCAACCAAGTTGGATTCTACCTTAGAATAGGTTGAAGCTCTAAAGATGGAGGTCCACGAATCCTAGTGCAAGGTGGATTCCATAACGAAGAAGGTTGAAACTTTGAAGAATCATCAAAAGCTGACGGTCGAAGCTCTAAAAAAATCCATTTGGAAAATGCTGGGCTTAAGGACGCCAATAGGTTTCTAGAGACCCAAATAATGCATTATGTGAAGGAAGTTGAGCAGGCCAAGGTTGATGCTCAGAAATCAGGTGAGGATGTAGTTAAGGAATACATTGCCAACTTTCATATGATGGAAGATTATCAACACTTCGACTCTTATTGGAGGAGATTTACCTATGTTGAAGTAGTGAAGAGGGTAGGAGAAATTTACCCAGAACTCAATGCATTTGAACTGAAAGTGAAGTTTTTTAAGGAGGTGTTTCAAACCCTAGTTGATGACGTAGTGGAGGCTAAAGCAAAAGACCAAGAGGCTTCTCATGAAGATGAGGCCTCAGGATAAGAGGCTCCAGCTATTGAAGCGCCTGCTGCGGAGGCATCAGACTCCCTACCATTTCCAATATAATATATGATTTTTTTATTTTGTTTCTTATGTAATAGCTGAGGCTTCCCATTGTACAAATTTCCTGATTAATAAAGTACATATTTCTCTATCTTCTTATTTTTGAGTTAGGACTTCAGTAATAATTTAAACAATATAATTTGCAATAAGGTACATAACTTAAACAATATAACTTGCAAATGTTGGGACCTCTATAAGGTATATGACTTAAACAATATAACTTGCAAGTATTAGGACCTCCATAACGTCCATGACTTAAACAATATAACTAGCAAGTGTTGAACATAAGTAAATATAATGACCTCTAAAGACGAGTTATCTCTCAAACATTTGAAACATGACTAATCCTAACACTTTAAGCCTTAATATTATTTTCCCTCCCTTGATGTTCAACTTTGTCATCTGAAGTTTATGTTGTACGCCACGAAGAATCAATGAGGTAAACTCTTTTGGAATACGATCCTCATCTTTGAGGCACCCACACTTCCCTACATGATGAATGGTTAATCCAAGTAGGGGATTCTCCCATGACATTTAGCTTAGTCATAGAAGGCTCGTGTTGTACAACTCAAAGAACTAATGAGGTAATCTCTTTTGAGATCCAATCGTTATCTCCGAGGTACCCACGCTTCCCTACATGAAGGATGGTTCATCCATGTAAGGGCTTTTCCTATGATGTTCAACTTTGTCATAGAAGGCTTGTGTTGTACACTTTGGAGAACTAATGAGGTAATCCATTTTGGGATCCGATCCTCATTTCTGAGGCTTCTACGCTTCCCTACATGATGGATGGCTCATCCACGTTGGAGGCTTCTCACATGACGTTTCTCTTTATCGCGGGAGGCTTGTGTTGTACGCCTCGAAGAACCAATGAGGTAATCCATTTTGGGATCTGATCCTCATTTCCGAGGCTTCTACGCTTCCCTACATGATGGATGGCTCATCCACGTTGGAGGCTTCTCACATGACGTTTTTCTTTATCGCGGGAGGCTTGTGTTGTACGCCTCGAAGAACCAATGAGGTAATCCATTTTAGGATCTGATCCTCGTCTCGAGGTGCCCACGCTTCTCTACATGGTGAATGGTTCATCCATGTGGGAACTTCTCCCATGACGTTCAGATTCGTCATGGAAGGCTTTGCTTTAAATGTATTATAAGAAACTTACTTTTATTAGATCATTTCAAAATATTTATAAGGGTTGGGAAAGTTTTTCTAGCCATAAAACCTATTCACTAGTAGTATATTCTAAGATGCTCTATGTTCTATAGACGAGACTGGGATTTTCCCTCCATGTCTTCTATTCGATAAGTGCCAGGTTGAACCTCTTCTTTGATGCGATATGGTCCTTCCCGATTTGGACCTAAAGTGCTTCCCTCTAGTTCCTTGGAGGATAGGAAAACTTTCGGAAGCATGAGGTCGTTTATCCGAAAGAATCTTTTCTTAACTCTCACATTGTAGTAACGGGTCATCTTCCTTTGATATGCAACTAGTTTTACTTGGGATGAATCCCTCATTTCATCAAGGAAATCGAGAACCGGGTTTTTCTAGTTGGGTTCGACTTGTAGTTTGGATTGCTCACAATACTTGTGGCAGGTGTTAGGTTTTCTTCTCGAAGTATACTTAATGGTTTTATTTATAGTCTCTACTTGTCCATTTTCTTGGGGGTGGTGAGGCATTGAAGAATTCTTCTTGATCCCATGTTCCTTACGCATGTCTCTAACCTTTTTGTTATCAAACTAGGGCCCATTATCTGAGACAATTGAATGGGAAATTTTGAACATGTATATTATATTCTTCTATAGGGACTTGAAAGTGTTGGCTTTCATGATCTTGGCCAAAGGTTCAGCTTCAACCTATTTTGTGAAGTAATCAATGGCAACTATGGTAAAACTAGCACTACATCTATCCTTGGGTAAGGGGGCCTATAAGATCAATTCCCCATTTGACAAACTACTATGGGCTGGATACCACTATTAGCTCTTAGGAGGGTTGTCTCTAGATAGGAGAGAAGTATTGACATTTATCACACTTTCGTACAAATTGGATAGCATCGTTTTTCAAAATGGGCCAATAATATCCATGTCATAGTGCTTTTGTGCTAGCTCGAGTCCTCTAGCGTGATTGCCGCAAACACTCTTATGAATTTTGGAGAGGATGTGGTGACTTCCTTCCTTCCCACACACCGGATGAGGGACAAGGAAAAACTTATTTTGTAGAGCACATTATCTTGGAATACAAAGTGGGCTGCCATTTTCCAAAGTTTGTAAGTTTTTTTCTTTATTGTTGGAGAGGGTTTGATCTTTAAGAAAGGGTACTATAGATTGCATCCAGGTAGGCATTCATTCTACATATATTAACTCTTTCTCTTTAGTAGTGGAAGGCTCTGAGAAGTGTTCAATCTAGTAGTTCTGAATCCTTACTACTACCCAACTTGGATAAGGCATCGACGTGGGTGTTTTCTAACATGCGGGATTTGAGCTAACTCGAATTTCTCAAAAGATGGGACTAGATCCATCACCATTTTGAGTTATGCGACCATGCTCTTGTCTCTAGTTGTAAAATCGTGATTTACCTGGCTAACTATTTGTTGGGAATCACTGTTAATGAGTAACCTCTTTACTTGCATTTCTACGATGGGTTGGCCTTTGATACCAATTCTTATTTTGAAAACAATGTCAAACTCACTAAACTTAACATCCTATTTTAGCAACCTTCTTGAAGAGTCGGGTTGCTGAAGCACTTGTTTAAGAGTGAAGTTGGTCAACACAACTATTGTGTGAGCTTGGAAGTATGACCTCAACTTTCTGGATGCAGTGATCAAGGCTAAAGCTAACTTTTCCATATCAGGGTAGCGGGTTTCCGCAGCTAAAAGTACCTTACTCACATAATAGAGAGGTAACTGAAGGGTAACTTTTTATCTTCTGAGAACTGCGCTAATGGGTTCATTAGAGACGGCCAAATAGAGTTTCAAAGTCTCTCCAGACTTAAATTTTGAAAGGAATGAAGCATGTCCTATGAACTTTTTCAACCCCTGGAAGCCCTCTTCACACTCCTCCGTCTATTGGAACTTCTTGTCTCCTTTCAAGATCTTAAAGAATGGGAGGCAATTGTTGGTGACCTTCGAGACGAAACGGCTTAAAGCCACCACACGCGCGATCAAGCTTTACACCTCCTTTAGTTTTTTAGGAGACCTTATCTCCACCAAAGCTCGAATTTTTTTTATTCGCCTCTATGCCTCTTTGGTTCATATATCCCAATAATTTGCCAAATGCAACATCGAACGCACACTTGAGGAGGTTCAACCTCATTTTGTACCTTCGTAGAATTTGAAGAGTTTCATCCAAATGCCTTACATGGTCTTCCGCCTTCGAGCTTTTCATGAGCATGTCATCATCATAGACCTCCATTGTTTTGCCAATGAGGTTGGCAGATGTTTTGTTAAAAGTCTCTGGTACGTAGCATCATTGTTTTTTAGCCCGAAGGGCATCATCTTGTAACAATAAAGACCTTAATTAGTGACAAAAGATATGTTTTCCTCGTCTGCCAATTACATGGGGATTGAATTATAGCCTGAGTAGGCGTCTATAAAGCTTAAAAGCTCATGCTCATCAATGGAGTCCACGAGTTTGTCCATCCTTGGAAGGGAAAAACTATCCTTTGGACAAGCATGGAGAAGTCTATCCACACCGTCCATTTACCATTGTGTTTCTTTACTGAGACTGGCCTTGAGACCAACTTTGGGTAAATGGCCTCCCTGATAAAGTCGTTCTTTATCAACTTTCGCACCTCTTTTAGGGTCTCATATCCTTCTGAGTTGAGGGCACTTCTCTTCTGTCTATGACTCTATGTTGGACAACCTTATGATTAATTTTCAGGTAGTGACAACCGAGCTTCGGGTCAATGCCTACCATTTCCTCATGCCTCGATGCAAAGACATCAATATTTCTACATAAAAAATCATTGAGTCTCTCTTTGGTCTCTGATGGCAGGTCTTTTCCCACCTACAATGCCTTGGTGGGGTCTTGAGGATCCATCTGGAAGCTTTCTAACTCATACACCGGTGTTGTTCGGGATTTAGACTCAATAATACGAGGGTTCAATTCATCTATCATGACCACTTGCTCAAGGGTATCCATCATCTCGACATCTTTCTGACCGAAATTTTGGTCTCCTTCGGTGTCCATCATATCAACGTCCATTAGCACCACGTCAACATCCCTGGGTTCAGCTTTTCTTATCGAGTTTAGGTAGCATTCCCGTGCTCTTTTTTGGTCACCCCTAACTGTGGCATTACCATGTTCAGTAGAGAACTTCATGCATAGGTGATGAATGGAGGTGACGACCTAAAAGTCTTTTAAGGTGGGTCTACTAGCACCCCATGGTAGGTCGATCTGCTATCCACTACCAAAGATTCCATGAAGTTTAAAGTTGTCTGGGTGGCTTTCCTATTTCCACAGTAAGAGTTATTTTCCTCCTTGGAATGATGCTATCACCGGTGAAGCCATACATAGGGTTGTGATGGGGGTTAATCCATGATCAACGATCATCTTGTCAAAAGTAGACCCAGAAAGGATTTTAACCTAAATATTGTTCTATAAATACATGTGTTACTCCAACAACTGAAAGAGGTTTGCCCCAGTTCATATGAACATATTCAAAGTGGCCTCTTCGAAGATAAAAGTCATATAAACTATAAGAAAAGAGAACATCAAAAGAAGAGAACAATTTAGGGTTTCATGGTTTTTACGCGAAAAGATGGATTCTTGGTTCATGATCTCCATCTTTTTCCCCATTTTTTTCTTAAAACTCGGTAATATAATTTAATTCTTCTCTCGTAATGGGTAATTAACCAATTGTAACATAGTTTTGAATTTTAATTTTAATTATAAATTTTTAAGTCCCTAATTAGTGTTGTGAATTGTTTTTAATTCTATTCTTAATGTTTTGAATTAATTAGCAACCAATTCATTAATCTCTGAGCGATAATTACATCGAGAGATGAAATATTTTTTGATACCATGTAGTAAAATCTCACAATTTGAATAGATCGGTATTTATGCACTTTTGTGATTGTCACGTTCGTTAAATGAATTCTTTGGTAATAAAATACTTTTGATTAAGGCTTATTCAAATTCACATAGAGATATGGTGAATTGAGGAGCTCACCGTGTACATGAGAGAAGCAAGGAGGTCAACCTTAATTGGGTAGAATTGATTTAAACTCGAGAAAAGTAAATCAATTAATGTTGAAAAATTTGACTGAGTACATAAATCAATTATTATAAAAATTGGTAATTGAGATTAAAGAGTAACTATTGTGAACTCTTGACATTAACATTTAAACCATCATTACAAATCAACTTGTGCATTTATTAATTGTTTTCGTACATTAGAATAAAAATCATAAAAGAAGATAAAACACTTATAATTGTTTTCAATCGAATTGAAATTAGAAATAATTGAACCAACATTTAGATATTTGTCCTTATGGGAACGACAACTTGAACTAAGTTTATTTTATTACTAAGTATGATCCATATACGTAAGGGATATAAAATCGGCAAAATCGATAATTGAAATACACTAATAGTGCATATCAAAATAGATTGGGCAACACTAAAAATCAAAGATTAATAAAAAAGAAAGAGAATATATGACTTGCAGTCAATATTTTTGCATTACCCACAAATGACACAAATGGTTGACATTTATAGTGTTACATGTGAAATAATAATCATTGGATGAGAGGACACGTAATTTCATCTTCTTCATCGAAGCATCACATCCTAAGTATCAATTTTGACTCCACTAGCCTGTGGTGCATTAAATGTCCCAAAAGGGACGCGGCCACCCTATAATTTATGCTGACAAGATTGACATTTCTACTCATTACAAAACCCAATCAATTATTCTAAAAAGATCATAAATTCAAAAAATTCTCAAACGTGGATCGTCACTAGCCTTAGTTGAGCCTCAGTCTCTACTTCGTTGAATCTCGCCACTTCGGCAGAGAAATTTCGTTGAACCTCACCACTTCGGTAAAGAAGTTTCATTTGGACTTTGGATTTGTCTTTAATAGAGGGGCTTCAGAAGAGGTCAGCCTCATGAATTGCTTCGATAAGAGCATGCTTCGATGGGTCGGATTTGTTTGGACTTTGATAGATCCTACTCCACTTGGAATGTCACATGGTTTCGACGGAAGATGTTTCAGTGGGTCGGTTGAGCCATGTAGGAGCTTAGGTGGTGAAGCAAAGTAGCTTTTATCATAAATTTTCATTTCCCCCATTGAGAAAAGTTCCAGCGCCACATTTGTAGCTTTTGCCAAGTTTGTCTCAGTCTTGCAAATATATTTTTCTTGTTTGTCCGATAAAATAATTAATTACTGTCAATAAGTAACTCCATTATTTTTTTTTCTATGATGAATCAAATGACGTGTACTTACCCTCCCTAATTTGTTAATAATAAAAATAATATTTGGTAGTAAATTTATAATTAACAACTATGTGAACATCTAGATATACTTTATTATTATTTTATTTTATTTTATTTTTACTTTGTTGAGATATATACAATATGAGAGATTTAGGAAATTGTTAATTATTCTTATAAAATATTAGAACTAAATGGACATGTTTTAATACATTAAAACTAAATATTAGATAATCTATTACGCTTAAAATTGAAGTGCTAAAATGATAAAAGAATTATTAGGTATTAAATATCCTTATATTATTTTAAACTTTTAACTCGAATAATATTCTATATAATCACAAGTTTCTCAACAGATAAAGTTTTGTATTTTCTATTTTATGAAAACAGAAACTGTAGACCTTGAAACACTTATCTTCGCGTGGCCAACAGCTTGCATCTCCACGTAAGCTTTTTCCTACACACGGGAACATACCGTTAGTTACCCGTGGCCTTTTCCGGTGGTGGTGGAGGAGGTCGCGAGCACTTCAACAATCAAGTTAGTAGTTAGTAGATGAATGTTGGGAGGATGATAAAAAGTAAAGTATGTTCTTGAGAAGTTGAAATATCTTACCTTTAGATAGTCGAATACATGGATTTATATAGCATTCCGAGATGAAATACTGATCGCGAGATGAGGAGACACGTGGCCTCATCTGATGGCGAGAGCAGTTTATATCCCCTTCTAGGTATCAATCCATCAGTCATAGGTTGATGATTATTTAATGCAGCATTCAATGCTTCCTACTAAGAGTTGATGAATTGACATATTGGTGTTTATTATAGAGATGTCACGTTCAATTAATTACCTACAGATTACCAAAGACCTTCAGATTAGAAGAGCTGAGGTGATGACCCCATGCCTCCGCCAGCAATGAGTGATCCCTCATATCATTTTGGCGACTCGCACCTCGACACGTCTCACTTTGTTACTGGGGTCAGCAGAAGGACGGATTTTGGAGCATCGGTGCTTTGGTAGGGAGGCTCAAGGTGATGCTTCAGTTCATGCGCAAGACGTGGAGAGTGGGCCTGTTCTGGGAGCCACGTGGCTTCAGGTGTGCAATCTGTGGCCTCATTAGTAAAGGCAGAACAGAAACTTATTTGCAGTAATTGTGAAACTTATTGTTTTACTTGTATAACTGTTCTTTAAGCTTAGCCAAGGAGCTTTTCTTTACAAAACGAGTGTTGTGGCTGTGTGGTGCAGTCATTCTAATGTGTATATTTTTAAAGTATTTTTCGTGTTTTCAGAAGAAAGAAAAAAAAGTAATGAATTTTATCATTTTCAATAAATATTAAATATGTTTTTTTTTCTAGAGTTGTGTGTTATTATTTACAGAGATTATAGAGAGTTACAACGTGCAATTATTCCGGGAATTGGTTCCCATATGTTGTTTATGTTGGATATTTTCTTGTTTGGGAATACTACTGATGCTGCCAAAAATCGTACATGTTGACTTCCCGAGCTCGACGACCGAGAA
>CAIGRH010039427.1:0-11293 GCA_903798295.1 Fraxinus nigra | reverse complement strand
GTTTGTGAAAGCGCATAAAATTTCAGTGACCGTTTCTGCAAGTTTTGAACTTCAGTGATCGTTTTGTTATTTTTGCGTAAGTTTAGTGACCGTTTGTGAAATTAACCCATTGAAGAATATATGAAGGAAGAATAATTTTATAATTCCTTGCGTACAGGTGGGATGATAAAAAATTCAACAAACCCGATATGTGGGCCATCGCCCCAAACAGTCAAAGATTGCCCGTTTAATCGGGTATTTGGAGGAGGCGGGTAACTTCGTCTTGAGACGGGTTTGGGACGGTAATGGGTGTTCGGCCCTTCGTCTCGATTAATTTTTTCTTAGAATTCAATAATTTAAATGAAAATATCACGAAATTTCATTACTTGTAATAGAAAATTGTAATTAAAATTATTTAAAAAAAATATGATAAATAATAAAAGCCTTAGTTTATCAAAGATATTTGAATAATTTAACTTTTAAAAAATATATTTGATAAAATATATCTTAACTTTTTTATGTTATACATGTAAAATTCAATAGTTGAATGAGAAATTGAAAGAAAGAAACGAAAATTAGTTAAAAATGGCGAGATTCAAAGTTTGAGGATCAAATTGAAAATATTCAATAATTGATTCGGACCACAAGGCGATATTTTAAAGATTGTTAGGAAACAATTGGATGTAATTAGAAGTAAAAAATGAATAAAATATTATCAAAATCAAATTTCAATTGTACAAGTTATATTTCAAGTTTTTAGTCAAATATTGCGATTAATTTTTGGCACGGTAAACGTTCGAATTGGAAAAATTGCAAAAAGGGCCCACGAATGAAAAATAAAATAAAATGAAAAGTGTTAGATCTTGCCCCATTTTATCCCAAAAGTGTTAAAAAAAATGAAAACGAAAAGATCAAGAATGGAATGAGAATAGCGATTAAAAACCATTTTTATAACTTTTAAAACCTTAAAAACGGACCTAGAAAATTGCAAAAAGGGCCCACGAATTCTAAATAGAAAACCAAAGGGGCCCCTGCCCAAAAGCTGGCGATTGCCCACACTGTGAAAGACATTTTGCTCTCGGGTTGGTTAAGAACTTGAGCGTCACTCCCCAGCGCACGCGGTCGCCTCAATCTGTGGTTTTTGCATGAAGTCCTCCTATATTTGTATGCCTAGTCCCTCGACTTTAATCTTACACATTTTGATTGTTGAATTTTGATTTCATTTTCATTTCCATTTCAATCATGCCCTTTATAAGTTTCATCCAAGGTCCCTCAACCTTTGGCACATATGCACTGTAGTTCCCAACTTCAGATTTTTGTACGATTTCAATCCCTTTTTATCTTCTTTTTGCTTGTTCTCTTCCAAATCGGTGATTTCAACCTAAAAAGCAACAATTACACAATCATGAATAGAAATTCGCTCATTTCATCAATAATTAATTTATTGCAAGTGGCATTAAGTGTATAAAAACACACTTATCAACAATCTCCACTTCATTTATATAATCTCTAAAGTTTGAGAACAATAATTTGCGTTAACAGAACCCGTCACAAGAAGATGGCATTATGAAGGTCTCCCCATCCTTACTCTCCAAGTCCCAACAAAACGCTAAACCAAGAACAATCTTTGCTACTGTTTGATCGTCCATTAAAAAGCATGTCTGGTAACTAGTATACTTAAAGTCTAAGATGTTTACAAAAGAACTGTAACTTTCTTTATTTAAAAGTAAAAAAGTGAGTTTTTCAAACATGGTAAAAGATGACAAAAAGTTATGCCAAACATGCTCGTCTTGCTTTGATTTTTCCCTTTCCATTGCTAAAATTTATTTTCTTGAGGACATACCTACTTTGGAAAGCTCGTGTCAATTGTCATCCGTGTTTACTTATTGAACATTGCATAGAAGATAGTAAGAACTTTATGCTCGAGTATGGCTGGTTTTTAGTATTATACTTAGCGTGGCTGCATTTATTCGGATGATTGGTATTGTCCTAGTTGGATCTCATGTATTCTCCTTTTTTCTTTTGCTGCCTGTTATTAGAGGCCATTTGACTTGATGCACATTTTCTGGTCCTACAAAAACGGTTTTATTTGTTATGTATTTTTGCGATGTTCGAATCTCTTATGCCTTTTATATCAGGATTCATTAGAACATACACTCGAGGTTTTTTCCTTGTACATGACAATGACGATTATAACACTATTGAAGCGTCTGCTCCAACCTCTGGCATGTGATGATGCCCGTTAGTAATGATATTCAACAACATACAATGCCACATGAAAAACAAGACTGCACAATATGTAAACTGAATAAGGACAACGTAGTCCTTTCCTACTAAAGGTAAGTTTTATCCCAGCATACAGCTCAATGTACACCACTCGAGACATTATTATGCATGTTGTGGTATAGAAAGATGAGTTGAAATACAATACAGTGATTCCATATCCATATGAAAAGAGGAGATCGCACAAAAGCAAATCTTTGTTGGCGGGGGTGATTCGAGAAAACCTGCACTAGGTTCAACCGAAATGTTCAAAACTTGATCAAACACAAATAAAAATAATGTACGACGCCTTCTATTTCTATATATGAATAGGCTTGTCATAGGTGGCCATAGCAGCCTCCTTTATGGCCTCACTCATTGTTGGATGTGCATGGCAGGTGCGAGCAATGTCCTCACTTGATGCTCCATATTGCAAAGCTAAAACTGCCTCATGAATGAGCTCCCCAGCATTAGGAGCCATGATGTGGACACCCAAAATCTTGTCAGTCTCCTTTTCAGCAAGTATCTTAACTAATCCGTCAGCATCATCGATTGCCTTGGCCCTGCTATTTGCCAAGAAAGGGAACTTCCCAACACGATAATCAACTCCAAGTGCTTTAACCTGCTCTTCAGTTTTCCCTACAGAGGCCACCTCAGGGTGTGTGTAAACAACTCCAGGAACCATATCATAGTCCACATGACCTTCCTTCCCTGCAATATACTCCACACACGCAAAACCATCTTCTTCAGCTTTGTGAGCCAACATTGGTCCAGGAATAACATCACCAATGGCATATACCCCTGATACATTTGTGGCAAACCGTTCATTCACCAAGATCCGGCCAGCCTTATCAGTTTCAACTCCTATCTTCTCCAATCCAAGACCAGCTGTAAATGGAACTCTGCCAGCAGAAACAAGAACAACATCAGCTTCAAGAATAGTCTGATCGCCACCAGCTGCTGGTTCAAGGGTCAACTTTACACCACTCCCTGTGGTGTCAACAGTCACCACCTTCGTTTTAAGCATGAATTTCATCTTCTGCTTCTCAAGGAAACGTTGAAATTGCTTCCGAATTTCACCATCCATGGTTGGGACAATATCTGGTGCAAATTCAACAACAGTAACCTCGGAACCTAGACGTCCCCAGACAGAGCCCATTTCAAGCCCAATATAACCAGCACCAATAACCACAAGTTTCTTAGGAATCTCTTTTAAAGATAAAGCCCCAGTGGATGATACAATTCTATCTTCATCAATGGTAATCCCTGGTAGACTTTTGACATCAGAACCAGTGGCAATTATTATATTCTTACCTTTAACAACAGCATTACCACCTTCAAGGGTGTCGACCGAAACTTCAGAAGGAGACAGGAACTTGCCATATCCCTTGACATAGTTTACTTTATTCTTCTTGAGTAGACCCTCAATACCTTTGGTTAAGTTACCCACAGCCTTATCTTTTTGGGCCAACATGGCAGGTAGATCAACCTCAACGGAATCGAACTTTACGCCATGACTGGCAAATGAATGCTTGGCTTCATGATACATATGGGAGGAATGAAGAAGTGCCTGCGCATGACACATGGAAACACAGACAATTGAGTATACAATTCAAACTGAAAAAAGAGGGCATATCTGCTATAAAATAGTAAACTTCAAAATCTGGCTGAGTACATAGATATCTGGTAAGTTGGTTGACTAAATCACTAGCTATAAAATAGTCTTATGCAGCTTACATTGTATGAAGACTCATAACCTGGAAAACATATTATCACTACTGCCAATAAACCATATTCAGGATCAATTATACAAAAGATGCAAAGACAATAAATTCAGCTAGCTACTTGAAACTTATATAATACGATGGTTTAAAAAAAACCCAATTGAAACCGACCTTAAGGCCCGCCTTAGAGTGAGGTATGCAAAAAAGCCTCAAAGGATTTGGAGGCGTATGCCTCCAAAATATAAAAAATATTATTGGATTTTGAGAATAGACCACTGCCCACTAAAACATTCAAAAATTGCATCTCTCATAAACCCAATTTGGAAATAGTCCATTTCCCCCATGAAAAATAATAGTTTCTTTATAGATTTTTTTTTTTTGGGTTGATTGCTTGCACACTTTAAACTACTCTATTACGAATTTTGAATATTGTTTATGATGTATTATACCTTATTTTGCATTTTAATAATTTTTTGGTTTACTATGACGCTTACACCTCGCCTCAGGAAAGAAAAACACCTCGATACTTGAATATGGCTTTTAAACATTGTATAACCCTATAAACTAGCTAAGAAGATTATGAGGTGCAAATTAGAGAAGACAGATGAAAAAAAAAATAGATTATCATCAAGACCAAGTGCTCCAAAAAGAATCAGCAACACACTGCACACAGCATGGACATTAATCAGTTCTAGAAAAGAATGGTTTGAGTGTCACCAAAATAGTAGACGAAAGTCCCTCAGTTAGGGCAGTTTTAGGGAACCTACAAAGCTCAATAATAAAGCTTATGATTAATAATCACATACAGCTCAAAGGGCACGTGCTTTGCAATTGTTAAGAACGACCCTAGTTAATTGTCACTGATGTGGATGAGTTCTACACCAAATGGCGTAAATTTTGAGTTAGAATTAGGGTTGGGCATGGTTCGGTTCGAACCCGAGTTTTTCTGTATTTAGTAAATAGAATCGTCGGGTCCAAATTTAATTATGAAACTGTTCGGGTTTGGTTCTATTCGGTTCCCGACATTTGTACTATAAATAATTTTTTTTTTACATTATAACAACGCTACATTAATTCGACTATGACTTGTTCAATCTTAACTCTTACAAAATAACGTAGTCATGTTAAAATCACGGGAAAAGGAAGATGGCGAGTTAACTATAATAGAACGACAGAAACGACACTAGGTAGAATAAGAGATTTGGGTAAAACATAGGTCAATTTGATTAAGTAGGACTTAGCAGGAAATTAGAAATTGTAAAATCATATTTTGGGTTTGGACTAAATTAATTAGTTAACAAACTTATTTAAAAAAATAATAATTTGACTTATTTAAAATATAAAATTAAAAAAATTGGGGAGATTCGATTCTTATTCGGCTTTTTGATTTTTGGTCTAGAACCGAGAACCGAACCAAACTCGTTGGTTCTCGATTCAGATACTCATTCAGGTATTTAACTTAAGAAGAACCGCTCGATTCGATTCAGTTCAGTTCGAGTCCGGTTCGATCCGATCTGGTTCAGGAGTTTTGTCTAGCCTTAGTTAGAATGCTAAACTATATTATTTCGTAACTAAACTAGAATATTATTTCGTAACCATGCAAAATAAACTTTCCATTCCAACTCTTTGGTTAATCACCCCATTCTACACTCTAGTTCTTAATGTATATAAGAACAAATATTTGAACTGCATACGATGACAGGGCGCAAAACTTCATGGGACAATGGAGTCAGTAGACTTTCCAATGGAGCCCAAAAGCTAAATAATTATCTTTAATCTTCAACATGCCGGAATTCCCATGAAATTGGAGTTATTTTATGAAATTATCCAAACAATATTTAGTGTACTCTAATAATAACATTATTAGTTTGGATTGATTAACATGTATATTTATACAATAATTGAACTAGTTAAGGAAATTCTTCGATTGCATACAATACAATGTACGAAGTCTTTTATGTGTGCAACATGTTGTCTTTCGTTAGTTTATACAATCTACATATGAAGTCTTCCATTAATTTTGGAAGTATGCACAAGCCTATAACTAGCATTGGAAGAAGGCAAGAAGCTATTTACATTTTACAAGATAAGCAAAAGAAAACTAAAATCCTTCAACTATTAAAGAATAGGTTTTCATAATTCAATAGGAAAATTTGATGTGGCAAAAAGAAAAGTTTTCATATATATAGCCCTTGTTTGGGCTCCATTTTAATGAGGTGTCAGAAAAAATGTATTTTTGAATAGTAACTTTTTAAAGAACGTGTGATTATAAAGTAGGGAAAAGTTTTGGATTCACGTGTAATATCATTTCATTGAAAAATGTGTGGTAAAAATGAGTTTAGAAAAAATGTCTTGACAAATGAGTTTTGGTTTAATGGAGCCCAAACAAGGGCTTAATAGAAGAATCAGAATTGGAATGATTACTATGCAGATTTGGAATGAAATGTCTTGAAAAATTATATTTTGTTGGAATTATTTTCTACTCCTTCCCTATTCTTAGTAGCCAAGAGATGCAAACTTCTTTTATATTATTTTCTTATGATGTGATGCACTCGTGTGAAATGGAAAAAAGTTACCATGGTTGGTTAAATAAAATCGTCGAATAGATATGTTAAAACAAAAGTGCCTGTAAAATATGCTTAATCTTCAAGCAACATAACCCAAGGAAAAAACGATTTCCGAAAACCAAATACAAAATTCAACAGATTAAAACTGTCATAGTGCAGAAAATTTAAACCTAAAAAAAGTGACAGTACGGTACCTTAGAAGGGATGCAGCCAACGTTGAGACAGGTACCGCCAAGGGCCCCTCGCTTCTCGATACAGGTGGTCTTGAGCCCCAGCTGGGCGGCCTTGATGGCAGCCACGTAACCTCCGGGGCCACCCCCAATAACTACGACGTCGTTCTCCTCAGATCCCGACGCAAAGCCTCTGGTAAGAATACACGAGTACTTTGAAGCAGAAGTGTTGTAGTTGCCGTTGTTATAGAGATGCCTCGACGATGAGAAGAATTTTACGGCCTTTCGCCTGGCAATTGTAGTCATAGCCATTTCTCAATGCAAAAATCGAAATCTCCTCTTTTCGATTGTAGGTTTCCTTAGAAGATGAAGGATGGAGAAGGCGATCTATAATTATTATTTTAAAAAAGGAAAAAGAAGAAGAAAAAGAGAGAGTAGAGAGTATGTTCTGATGTGAACGGGTCTAAAGTTTTAACTTGAGACTTTTAATCACAGCCGAAAAGTCTCAGCCGCTGCTGTTTTTATGACTGACTTTCTGGATGCAGTCAATCTGGACCCTTAAGGTGAAAAATTTGTAAGCTTGTATTAATTAAGGATTTTGCGTCTTGCCGTTTTGCTTCACAGTAGTTGTTTCACTGTAGTTGTTATAGTTTTTCAAAAAATCCGACGTGGCATCTCAGTGTTAAAAGACCCGGCCCAAAAACAAAAACGCCACCCATTGTTAATTATGAAAAATGACTCACACTCTCTACTTTAACCTAATCCCCAATTCTCCCCCAACTCTCGAAAAATCGATTCTACTCCAGTTTCAACTATTCCAGCCACTCAACTCATTCACCGGTGGGATCTCCGGCCTCCAGCACTACTCCCCCAACTGAGAAGAGCACGAACGAAGTTCCCCAGTTGAGAAGAGTACGAACAGTAAGAGATTTCTGGCTGCCCAACCAACCAAAATCTTCGATTACCCAACCAACCAAGGAAGTTCGACTATCGCACCAGTCGAGAATAGTATGTTTCCCTTCTCCTTTTGTTTTAATTATTTGGGGCAGTCGAAGGTTTTATGTAGTGAAATATAGAAATTTGTATTCTCCTTTTTAAGCTATTTTGTTTCTTTATCTAGTATTTAATCTATTTTAATAATATGTATTTTGTTGGTAATTATTAATTTGCTGTGTTTATAGCACATTTATACTCGAAGCAAAAATGTAACAAATAATGGGGATTGGGGTATTGACTTTTAAGTAATTAAATCGATGATAAGTATATTTTAGCTATTAAAGGTTTGTTGGGATTTTTGAAAAGTGGTGACTTTTTCTTATCCTCTTCTTCGTATACGGGCAAAGGGAAGATTCTAAAGCTCGTCGACCTTTGGTTTTTTACTAGCACAAAAGTTCATGTCCTGGAAAGTCTTAAAGAAAGTGTCCGTAACACGAGAAAATAATTAGAAAGTTGAATGATATAATTCAAAAACATTTTGAAAGGTGAGAATTGAGATGTGAATCTTGAATATAATTATATGATTATATTTGGTTCCAATGTTTTTTGTACATTTTCTTGAAGTTTCAATGCTAAGTGCTTTTTACTCATCTTGGTACTGAATATAATTGATAATTTGATCTCTTTGTAAGAATTTGTTGGTGGCCAGTGATTGTTTCAAGGTTTTGCATTAGTGGGTACTATAGTTAACAATCATGTTTTGTGGTATTTGGCTTTCGATAGATTGCTAATATGAGAATGAAGATGGCTAATAATGTGTATATCTTGATAGGCAAAACTGTAACTAAAATATATTACTAATTTGAATATCACTTTTGCAATAGATTACTTCGATGGCAAGAAAGAATAGGGGAATTTGTCATTGTTGTAGACAGGTTGGACATATGCTACCGAAATGTCCAAAAAATAGAAAATGCCCAAATTGTGGTGCGGGCTACGTCAAATGGATGGAGGTGGAAAAGAACAATGAACACAAAGGGCTATTGTTTCATTGTTGAACCCGCGACTACAAGTACTTTAAATGGTGTAGAAATGATTCCGACGAAAAATGTCCATTGCATGATGACGGTGAATCTAGTGGCATTACAAACGGAGGTGAGCCAGTCGATGATTTATCGCGTAGGTTGAAAACTCTTGCCAATCTAACAAATGAGAAAGACTTGAAGATTTTCCTCAGCATAAAGATGTGTAAGGGCAAAAGAGTTTCGGATGATTTTATCTACAATTCGATGTAATAGAATTGTACTTGAAAGGTTTGTATTTGGTGATCGTTTGGACATGTCAATGTTAATTTGAACGTGAAAATGAAGTTTGTAGTACTTAAACTGTTTATTGCATGCATGAACAAATTCGAGCATATTTTCGATAAAACAACTATGTAAGATTGCTACAAGAGCTTTTGGGCAGGTAATTTGCATTGATCTTGTGTTGAATCAATATGCAATTCAAATCTCAACTCTCAATTCCATAACTGAATCAAATTAATTATTAATATTTAAAACATTGCAAACTATTGGATCCAACTATAATATTTCAAGAAATTTCATTCTACTGCATATGGCAATGTAAACAGTAAACACACAGAAGGTGTATCTCATTTGTGTGGTTTTGATTCCAAGAACATGAGAAATAAGAGACTCATCCATGTTCAGCTACAATCAATTTAAAAATGGTCATAAATCCTACAAACAGCTCAACCATGTCGAGCATGTGCATGCTACATGTCACAAAGTTAAATGAAATTGCAAATAAATCCATAGAAAAGTATGAGATCTTTACAAACATAAAAGCCATCATAAGTTCAGCAGAAAAAATTGGCCACATTAATAAGTCATCAACAATTCATTAAAATCTAAAATAAACACAACTTATAACTGCAAATTAGTACAAACATTGTGTTTTTTCATTACTAAATATAACTGCTTATTGATGTTTATTGATAGGAGCAAATAATGGTCTTATTGAAGAACCACCTAGTTGACAGTCCATTCCAATATCAACTGCTTGATACGTCATTCCAGAACTTGGAGTATGAACGTTAGCGGAAGGACCTGCAACAATAGTAGCCTAAGGAATGGAATGGGTAGCATGACATCTAACCTGGTACAACACATTGAGGGGATGACATCAGTGGTTGGAATGGCTGCATGAATAATCATTTCAAAATATAATTTTTATAAGAAAACGATTGAAATTGCATCGAAGTACAACTTACGCCATGAGACCCAAGTTGGAGAACATGACTCGTGAAATGGAAATGAAAATGAAAATTTTATAGAAAATGTCACCCTATGTGAAATGAAAATGCTATAAAAAATCAAGTCCTTTAAATTTAACGAATAACGATATTTACTTACCAATATAAGTTGTGAATATGGCAATGGTGTGGGTATGGAATATACTGCTTGCTGGGCTATCTGAACGACATGTGTATCTTGTCCAAGATTGGTTTTTCTCGATCTCGGTCTAGGTCCTTCACTCGAACTTGATGTAGTCTGCATGATATTAGAATCATTTATATTTTCTATTTGTTTGGATAAATGAATGCAACAAAAATAAGAACATAATACCTTCGATTTCTTAGAATGTAACTCCAATAGGCTTTTGTTACAACATTTCTTTGGCGCACCCTTCCTTTTCGAGCATTAATGATCTTGTATAATTCATTCACGTGTTTCATGCGATGCTCTAGATTGGGATCCTAAATGCAAACTTGGCACGTAAATGCTATTACTCTCAAAAATCAACTTTATAGACATTAGCTCTTTAGATTGTAACCGAATCCAATCAACAATCCTACGACATCGATCCTCATCTTCTGCGGTAATCTCTGCCAACGTAGCAAATTCTGCACACATTCTGTCATACCTCAACTGCCCAGGAGTGCTAAGCAAACCATCATAGTTCACTACAACCCTTGTGTGGGCTCTACAAACATCTCCCATCCATATTCTCAATATGTACCTATCCGGTAGTGATGTGACGCCGTTACGCATCAACACTGATATGACATGTCTGCACAGAATGCCCCGAAACTCAAAGAGATGACAACTACAAATAAAATTGCACTCTACACGAAACACCACCCAAAATTTTTTCTTCCTCACCTTTCTTCATAAATGACATCTTCCTCGACCTGGTACGTCCTCCCTGAATAGCCATTCGATGCATATATGACATCACAGTAGATCTTCCCAGTAATCTCATCCTGAAATTCCCGAAACTTGGATATGGTATAAATTGCTTTTCCATTTCATATTTTGTTACACACGACACCATCTTTGAATAAGACTTGAAATCTGCTTGGAACTCATTCTCAACCTTATTTCTCAATGCTCATTCTACTGTACAACGATATCTTAGAATGCACATACCCATTAAAGAACGCATTCGTACTCTCACTACGTTGAGTCGTTGACATCTCTGTCCAGAAACTCGTTTTAAATAACATGGCACCCATCGACCCCTATTCTCATACAACTCGGACAACCATTCATTATCATTAAAGTTATACGTGTCAATCATCACTCTCCAACCTTCCTCGAACTCTTCAACGAACTGCGAGTCATAAACTAATCCATGTATACAAGAAAAA
>CAIGRH010039410.1:0-12267 GCA_903798295.1 Fraxinus nigra | reverse complement strand
TATTTTCCATTATCAATTTTGATATTTTATGCATAATGTTTCTTAATTGCTTATTAATATCAATAATAAGGACTAAGAAATATTATGATATGTGCATATCATACAAAGGACAAATCATGTGTTACAACATGAAATATTGATCCAATTTTTATCAAATGAAAGGTTAGTACTCTTGTACTTATTTTAATATTATTACTTGTAAAATCTTGTACACATAATATGTCAACTTTCACTTGTACGCACATTGATTCAATTTTTATCAAATGAGAGGTTAGTACTCTTGTACATATAACATGTCAACTTTCACTTACTTCAAATGCTTGTTTAGATGAAGTTTTAACTAGATTATGATGAAAAGTAGCAAGTGAATCTCAAGAAATGTGTGAATAATAGTGAAATTATGATAAAATTATAACGAAATGCGGAGAACTATGGGTTCTTGTCCATTGCACAAAAAATCATCTCACTTTAAGCATTATAGAATAACATCCAATCCCTCACCTTTACCCGCAAAATAAATAAATACAAAAGTAGAGCCTCAACTTTAAGAAAAGGGGTAGAAATTGAGGAAGACAGAAATCTGCATAGATGGTGAAATCATGTAGAAAATAGCTTGTTTCCTCAAAATGGCTTCAACCACAAGGTCAAAAAGTCGATAGCTCAGTTTCAGAGCATGTCATAAGAAAAATCTCCTGCGACTAGTATCCATTTCAGGCTGGCAAAGAAAAAAATTGGGGACCAAAAAATAAAATGTAAGCCATCATTAATTATGTCACAAGTGGGACGAAAAAAGAGATTGTGCATGTGATTAAATAAGCAAGTAAAATTAGAAAATAACCTTATGAACCCACTCGTATTCCCCACCCTTTGTATCAAATGTTCCATGCTGCAGACTGATTAATTTCATTGTGAAACGAGGACCGCATTCCTGCAATTTTGAGATCAAATTTATGTTGGAACATATTTCAGTGAAAGATTTGCTTGGAATCACTTAAAACGAGAGGCATATGCTAATAAGAACATGATGTTTATTAGTAATTGCCTTGTGTACTTTCTGACAAACTCTTCATCAGAACTTTAAAGAGAGTATCAATCTATCATGAGCCAGAATGTCTTATTTAAGTATGAAAATGACAAAAGAATAATATACATATTCGAGATGATAAAAGGGAGATATCACGTGTCCAAACTATATTTTTAGAGTGTTTGGTTACATGAATTAGATAGTACTAGTCAGCATTGAAAAAGAATTAGAAATGATCTCATCTAATGTACTATCAAATACTCTGGATGAAACTTGCACATTCAATATATACACAATAAGGACTACCAAAAGTCTTTCTTTCTGTTTTATTTTCCCCCTCCACTATCAAAAGTGGGGTTACATGACTTTTGGATTGTGGTCACGAAACAAGGACTGAATAATAAAACACACACCCCTCCTCCCAACCACGATAAAGTCTCTGTTTCTTTCTGTCACTAGTCAGCAGAATACTTGCAAATAGACTCTCAGTCTCATCTACGAGATATCTTCAAATTATCATTGCAAGGTAAAACGAAAGCATTATTTGGTTCCTTTCCAGGGGTCCTTTGCTCAACGGTGCAGGTTTCTTACTTTGCACCGTGTGTTTTCTTCTTTTTTTCCTTATTTGGAGAGTGCTATTAACATTATTGATAATTTTCAGTGTTTATCGCTCCAAATTGTCCTTTATTGATTCCTCTTAGATTCTCGTTCTATTGTAAATTCCATTTTTTTTCAGTTCTACGCTAATCACTTTTGAGTCAACCCCCCTCCCCAGAAGTCAGACTCTTGGTCTGGCATTTACAGATAAACGTAATATGCACTGGACATTCACTGAGAAAGAATTAAACACAAACCTGAAGCCGGGCAATTACTCTCTCCTTAGACTTTGCCTCCTCACAATCCTTGCTGTTTTTGCCTTTTGATTCTGCCTGTTTCCTTTCTTTGGTTTCAAATATGTAGCTTCACACGAAATGATATGCAATAATCAGGTATACAGGCCACAAATTCCATCAAGAATATAATGCACACCATTATAAAAGCTCGAGGACTACATACCGGTGATGGCGGAAGAATATAAAGTCACGTTGATTGTGGAAGGTAACAACTCGCCGGCCACGGAAATTAGGTACTTGTGGAAATAGCGATTGTATCATCCTAATTCAAATAACCAGGCATAATTTCGTGAATTGGCAGTAAGAGAATTATAACCACATAGGATATAGACACGCATACTCAGAGCCGGGGAAGGGGGAGTGGGTAGAGAGAGACGGAGCACTATAATTTGCCAAGAGAATATAACAATGAATAATGATGCATGACTAAAGTGGCAAATCGCAGACTACTCTGATGTAGAATGAACATCACTATATTGAGTATCATAGAAAACCTAGTTAGTACCTCCCAACACGATGTCCCAAACGTGTTGAAAAATTGGTCAAAACTAGCTCAGGCTCGTGACTGGTCGGATTTCCATGATTCTGAAAGCAACATAAAACCGCATTTAATAGGAAATTATCCAAGATTAAGAAATACAAAAAACTAATGCTACACTCACAATAACAGAGCATTGAAGAATTCAAAAGGTAAAGATTTTCCTCTTATATAAGTATCGAGCCATCATTTGTGCTCAGTGCCCTACTTATTTCATATATATAAATATAGATTCAATGTCCCAAGAAGAAAGAGATTATTAAAGGATAGTAGTTGATAGAGAAAAAAAAAATCTACTCCACAATGGTTTCTCCATTTTCACGATGTCCTCTTTGAACATGAAGATAAACAGGTGAAAAAGGGTAAAAGAAGGGCCAGACCTTGAGATCTTTGTGTAAAACAAGCCTTGATAATTTGAAATGTGCAGTCGGTCCATCAGGTAAGCCTATGATTAGGAGAGCATCTGCAAGTAGCTAAAAAGTAAGCTTTCCAAGATAACTCGGAAAATCGGATGGGGAGCAATCTATGATGTGTTCTATAATATAATACACATAATATAGACACTTGGTCTAGCCTTGAAAGGCTGCGGACTCCCGTCCAAATTTTCATCAACGAGTTCAAAATTTAAACAGATAACAAAACTTGCTTACATGCTATTGTCTAGACTTAGATTAATTCTAGAGTTTACAGAAGATATTTAATATATACAGTACATGCATTCCATTAACACATGCAAGATTATGGTTTTTAGAGTTCAAAAAACCTATCTTCCTAAATTTTATATTTCTCTTGCTGCAAACCCCCTTGTCCAACAAGTCAAAAACCTTTATGCTTTGACCTTTCATCCTGCTAGTCAACAACCACTTTGGGACCTGTCAAGCTTTGTTGATAAACTACAGGACAGGCTTTAACATTCCGATGGCATCTCTCATATTGCTCGCAGAAGAAATTATGTTTCAAAACTTGAAATTCACAGTTTCTTACCAAACCACAAGTGCAGGAAGCGCATGATTATACGTGTACATAAGTGAGAATCAGTGTAGAGGATAGAAAAGATGAAAAATATTCCAAAAGAATAGTATCCTAAAAAATGTAGCTAGAATAGGAAACCTTCCTTAGAGGTGGCAACAAATCACATTGACACTTGTATATCCAAAAGGTACCATTTATTGATCAGTATTTTTATTTCCTTTATCAATCTGGTAAAATTAATTCAATTGGGTGGAAAGATCCAAGGTGATAAAGTAGCAAGAACCCTCACTAGATTCAGCACATGCAGCTACAGAAAGAAATTCAAGAATCAAGGGCAACAGATGATCAAATTGTTTGCTTCTCTATATAAATATGTCATTTGGTTTTCTACAGGACAAGAAAAATCCAGTGTAGCACGGAAGTTGAACATCAGTATGGCTCCCAAACTGAGCTAGCTTTACTATATTCAAGAGACTGCATCATTATGTGAACTAGTCAATATCAGGTCACCGCCAAATTGCCTTCTTTTAACAATATGATATGAAACTCTCAATAGGTCATTCCAGATGTCACAAAGTCAAGGGATAATTATGCATTTTAAGTCATGTTAAACATATAGCAAATGTATTGCAGTTTTAACTCAATAGGATCACTTCGCTCATCAATAAAGACTAGAAGCAATAATTTACCTGGTTCCCTGCGGTTGGTGTGGACGACAATGAGTGAAGTGAAGTCCTTATTGTTTGCATATTCTACAATCTGCAAAATATAAGAAAACACTCTCAACGACCAACTTCGTACAGCTATCCTAATCAAATTTAATTGGACAATAAATGAAGAAATTGATAGAAACTCAATACCTTTTTGAGGTCATAGGTTCCTCTCTTGTAGTAATGAGCATTGGGGATGACCGATAAAAGATCTGAAATAAAAGCAGGTCCCCTCTGCAGTCAAGTGCAAGAAAACAACATATTTTAGCAACTCATATAACAATACTGACAACTAAAGAAACAATATATGAGTACGACATACGGTGGAATTGAAGCGGGACGTGGTAATCAAGATCTTAGGAGCACAATCTTGCTTCAAGATGGAACTAAATTCATCAGCATCATTGCCTGCGAATAGCTCTTCATCGTCGGGCTTACAGACAGTATCATCAATCTCACGTGTGTTCTCTATTGTACGAGGAATTTTCTTTGGAGGAAGCTCCTCGCCGAGCTCCAGAGCTCTTTTCTCATCAGCTTCGCGAGCCTTGGCCTTCTTCCGTTTGTCCACCTTCTTCTGATGCTTGAGCTTCGCATGGACGGCTGATCGCCGCTCCTTGTTCTTTACTGTAGACGGAAGGATCGAATCCTTATGCTTCATCTTATTCTGTCTACTGTCTTCATCTTCTCCTCCTTCCATACCATCGCCATCCCCTTTCTTTCGCTTTCCCCCCATTACACAAATATCGCTTGAAGGTTAGCTAATAGGTTAAGAGATGGATTTGGTACAGGAGGAGAGAGCGGGGATTCTGGCGGCCACTGTTCAGCTTAATTCATTAGGGTTTACGGGGGGTTGTACTTAAAATCGGCACGTTCCTAATTTTCAGATTTTTCAATCACTGCATATTTTTACGCCTTTTAAATTATAAAAAGGCACTTAAATAAATAATACAATTACAAAAAACTATTTTCATATGAAAGACAATACTACTCCTCTCTGAAGCACATTAAAAATTTCGCTCTCATTCTTGTACTCATTTTCAATCACACGTTTTTCAATAAAATGATATTTTTTATCATATCAATAATTTTTCCTTCTTTTTCAACTACACATTCCTCATCAATCTACTATTTCAAACCCTACATTTTTAATTAACTTAAAAGTCGAATACTGCTCAATTAAAATTTCAAACCCAACTAAATTTTCTTATCTTTTTATTCCAACACAGTTGAAAACACTTTTATTTTTCATCTGTTTCAAACTCAAAATCTCAGAAATTGATCAAAAGTTGAACAAATTTATTTTTTACGTCTTATCATTTCATATTGGTAAGTATATTTTTGTAAGTTTAATTTTGTTTCCATTAAATTAATATACATTTTTAATCGATAAATCTTATTTCGACATAGATTAACATATAAATAATTTTTTTTAACGGATCGATAATTTTTTTAAGCATAAACAAGAAAAAAAGTCATATGTGAATATCGTGGTCGTAACAACCATCCAGCTGTTAATAGCCGGCCGTAACAGTCAGCAGTTACGATCGGCTATTAAGTTGCTTTTTTAAAAAAAATCCTAACGATCTAGTGATTGGGCTGGTTTTCTTACTATTCTTTTTATAATTAAAAATTATGTTTCATGATGCATATATGTTTATGATTCCAATTTGTTATTTTGATGATTTCGAATTGGATGAAAAATATCGATATGGTAGTGTTCCAATTTCCGTAATAAGGGGGTTTTTGTGTGAAGATAAGGGTATTTTTGGGTTTGATACCAAACTTAGCTTTTTATATGTTTTAACTGTTTTTTTAGTGGTCAAAGGCTAATATGGAAATATGGTCGGGTCAACTGGTCATTTTCTTGTATTTCCTCGGATTTACGGTCGTTTCAAAAATTTTATTCCTTTATTCGTTAATTTTATGGATATGAGCAAAAAAAAGTTAATAAAAAAATTAACAATTAAAATTTTTAAAACTATTTCCAAGAAAATTAAACAAAGTTAAATTATGAAAATTAAATAAATAATATAAATATTATTTAATTGAAATTGAAAAAATAAATTAACAAAGAATACAAATGTTATATAATTAAAATTAGAAAATTAAATTTTATCATAAAAAATAATTAAAAATATTTTTAAGTTGAAAATAAAACAAAAAAAAAGGTCTTTGTGCTGACTATTTAAATAGTCGATTGTTAACTGTTGGAAAAAATAATTTTAAATAAAATATTAAACAATTAAAAAATTTAAAAACTATTTCAAAAAAATTATAATAAAAAAAATTAAACAAAAGGAATTAATGAAAACTAAATAAAAAATATAAATATTATTTAATTAAAGTGAAAATTTTAAATTAACATAAAAACAAAAGAATTAAAATAATTTTAAATTGATCAGAAAATAAAATAAAAAAAAGGCCTTTTTGGCCGACTACTAATTAACAGTCTGTAAAACAGTCATAGTTGACAAGATCCGACTCTTTCTCATCGGAAATGGCGAGAAATCGCCATCTCCGACGAGTTTAAAATCCAAAAATCGCAAATATACACACTACACCAAATAATATACCTAAATGATGAAAAAATAAACACTATACATAACAATTTAAAACACAAAAAATTGAAAGATCAATCTCATAATTCAAAAACAAACCTAGCCTTGTTGAAGATGATGGTCGGTGTGTGGTGGTCGACGTTGAGTTTGACTGTGAGATGTTTTTTCGACTGGATCCCGACAGTGGACTCTCGTGTGCGTTGGTTTTTATTCCTCTCAAACGGTTTGTGTGAAGATAAGGGTATTTTTGAATTTTGATATTAAATTTGGCATTTTATATGTTTTAACTGTTTTTTTTTTTAGTGGATAAATGCTAGTATGAAAAGATGGTCGGGTCAGCCGACCGTTTTCTTGTATTTCCTTGGGTTTATAGCCATTTCAAAAAAATTGTTCCTCTATTCATTAATTTTTTTAAAATTATATGAATATAAGTATAAATATATATATTTATATATATCGTGGATTCACGTTTAGGATTATATTATTACAAAAAGATAAAATTAAAAATATTTTTTTTTAAAAAATAAGCTTTGCAAAACAAACTCCGTCATCAATGAGCAATCCTATCATAAAAATAGTTCTCATCGTGTTATTTTAACATAGGAAAAAACTCTTACATAAGAGATTAAGTATAATACATTTCAAAATAAGAAACAAAGTTTAAAATTTCAAAAATCAGATTTTAAAAAAAATTATTTATAAACTAATTAATTAAACCCATATTTTATCAATTAAATATATTAAGGGATATGATGGGAAATACATGATTAAAAATGAAGGAAAAGTTATTGATGTGATGAAAAATATTATTATATTGAAAAATGTACAATTGAAAATGAGTTGAAATAATGTATTAAAGAACGTGTCAAATATGGGTTAAAAGTCACAATTCTATACAATATGATCACAAATTATAAATTATTTAGATACAAATTATTTCTTGATCACGATAAAAAATTTTATAGGTAACATATTATTTCACAATCAAAAATCAAAATTTTTATAAGTAACAATTTGTTTCGATCACAAATCATAAGTTTTATAGTTACAACTTATTTTTTCGGACACAAATTACAAATTTTATAGTAACAACTTATTTTCCGATCACAAATTTATCAAATTAATAGTTCACATATTATTCTTGATCACAAATTATAAATTTTATAAGTCACAACTTATTTCATGATCACAAAATGTCGAATTAATTGCTCACAAATTATCAAATCATTGGTCACAATTTTAACAAATTTTTAGGTCACAAATTTTTTTTCGTCACAAATAATTTTTTTACATTTCACATATTACTTATTAATCACAAATTAACCAATTTATTAGTCACAACACCGAAATAATTGATCATGTTGTCCCATTCCATCACCACCGTCGTCGTCGCCGTCGCCACACCACACCATCATCATTATCGCTACCACCACAACCCATCACCTTCACCACCTACAATATACCACCATCACTGCCGCTTGCATAACAACACAAACGTGTACCACAATTACCACCTCCATGTGCATTGCACCACCATCACCACCAACTATACCTCAATCTACAACCACCGGATAACCCATACCCACCACCTCCATGTCACAGCCCTGGTGAGACAAGATTTAAAGAATCGAATACCAAATATTCATGCTGTTCTCGATCTCGCCGGAATACTACTCGACATCACTATCACTTTTACCACCTATGCCATTGAAATCTCACACACATCAATGACAATATTGGAATCTCACACAACCACAAGCACAACCGCTTTTGATTGGAGGAAACTCGATTTACAACGCTGTGAACAATGATTACCGGTGCTTAGTTGCGTGCAGTACCGCACAGCAACGATCGCGCGCAGTGGCGTCGCTTGATCCATAGTCGATATGTGCCGCACTGCTGACCAGTGCCAATCCTATTCAAAGATCTCGCGTCGCGCCGTGTGCGACCCCTTATCTTCGACGAGAGGATAAAGAAAGGGCAAGAGAAGAGAGAATGTATTGGCAAGAGGTTTAGAAAGAGAAAGAATGGAGAGAGATAGTTGGGGTTTGGTATTGAAATAGTGTAGGGAAGATTGATTAATTTTCGAATTGTTATATTTAGTAAAAATATTTATTTATATATTAATTAATTAAAAAACCTCTAATTTTTGAATTAATAAACATCACCTCTTATTTATGAATTGAGACATTCAAATTTCTGGGTTCCTGTAATTTCCACTTCAATGTATTATAAAATAAAAATTATATTTTTAAAACATGTTTGAGCCTCTTTTTTTTTTTTTTAAATAATGCATTTTAAAATAATATTTTGAAGAAAAAGTTTTGAATTTGAGTGAAATGTTATTTTATTGAAAAATATGTGTTTAAAAATAAAGAGAGAAAAATATATTTTAAAAATAACGAGAACGTAACCAGGGCTTAAACGTATGTGTGTTTGTGAGAGATTCTTTCTTAGTGAAAATTTGTTTTTTGAATGAGTTGTTAAAAAGTAGGGAAAAATATGAATCTCATAGAATATATGATTGAAATGATTTTGAAGAAAAATAATTGTCAAAAAATATCCCAAACAAATTCTAAATTAAGGGTGTGTTTGATTCACATTATTTTGGAAGAATATATTCTGAAATAGTAAATTGATGGAGACTGTGTGGTTGAAAAAGAAGGAAAAGTTATTAATGTCATGAAAAATATTATTTTATTGAAAAATGTGTGGTTAAAAATGTGTTAAAAATGAGAATCAAAATTTTAATATAGCCCAAACAAGAGCTAAGAATTATAACAAACTATCTTAACAAAATGAAATAAAATTTTTGAAATAAAGAACAAAACTGTATATTTTCTCACAAACGATTAAACTATTTTCTATTTTTGTCGGAAGAAAAATAATGACTTTTAACCTTGAGTAGTAAAATTTTTCTATACATAGAAAATGAATAAATTTACTATTGGTAAGAGTTACTTTAGAAGAAAAAAAAATTGGGCATAAAAAATCAATTAGAAGTATTTTTAATAGTTTTTAGACTCGATAATACTTGCTTTTAGAATTTAGGAAAAAATGAATTTTACTAAATGAGGATCAAACGGGGGCTAAATTTTACTCGAAACATTATGTAGAAGGCGAAATCAGGGATTTGAGCAATTTGCAGCTTGTAATTGAAGTTAATTTACTAATATTATAGCTTTAAGAAAAAATAAGTTGGGCCTTTTTATGGTGTAGTCCTTTTTTTTTCCCCCTTAAATCTATGTTAGCGCTAAACGCTGTTAATTAATTTTTTATTTGGATTTCAATTTGCCATCATCTTCTTTGTTTGTGTTTTAGTCACGTTATTTTGAAAAAATATATTTTAAAATAGTAGATTGATATCAAATGTGTGATTGAAAAAGAAGGAAAAATTATTAATGTAAAGATCCGTTTAATTGCAAATGTAAAATTTGGTTGAAAAGAAAGTAAATTACAAAAAATTAAATTACCTAAAATTTGTTTTACTATGAATTGTATTTGATTAGTATAATTTTTTTTCATCTAAAAAATGTTAAAAGTTTAATATCAATTTGATTTCATTTTTCATGAAAATTGTCCATTAAAGTATTTTTTTAACCATTGAGCCTAGAATCTGTTCCAAAAAAAAAAATAAAAATAAAATTACTATACCAAATATCATTCGTTTGACTTTGTTTTGCATAAAAATTATCTATAAAAGCGATAAATTTTTTTATCACTATGTCTAAAATTTTTTCCAATTGCCCAAAATAAAATAAAAAAATTAGAAAGTTAATTTCCATCAAATTGGTGGATATTGATTTTCCACAAAACCAAGAAAAATATGACCAAGAAAATGAATTCCATGAAAAAAAGTATATCAAACAAGACAAAAGTGAAAGTTGAAATTTATTTTCCATTTGCCATGGAAAATAATGACCTATCAAACATGTCCTAATGAAAAATATTATTTTATTGAAAAATGTGTTGTTGAAAATAAATAAAATAATGAGAATGAAAAATTTAATGTATACCAAACTGGGGCTTAATGAACAAATACGTAAAGAGTTAGTTTTAAGAAATGAAGGCCAAACAACGACCACATGAATGTAAATTACAGAATCAAATTATCAGAAAATATCGATTATTTAGGTGATACATAAAGCCTTCGTGAATTTCATAGAACCTATTCCTAAGAGGGGTATGGATGAAACAAAACAAAAAATGTTGAATCAAAAGCACCATCATTCCATAAAAATGTAAAATCAGTGTTAAACCCCACGAGAACAAGGGCTACGAACGCCCGTCCATCCCCACTTCAACCCACACCACACACGCACAAGAACAAAGCTGAAAGAGGAGGATAATGGGGGTAATGATATAAGGTTTAACCACATTGCAAAATTTTACCATCAAGAATGCATGGGTGCAGTGCCGAACTTTTAAGGTGAGACGATACTAGGATGTTTACAAGTTCACAACCGTAAGTTGACTAACAAAAATATTCCCTTCTTTAAAAAAGCTCTGCATACAAGAAAAGCAAATACCAGTTTCACTTGATCCTCATTTCAAAGCAGAAATTAGAAACACGAGGGAACCTTCAAAGGTAGATATAAACAAGCCAGGTTATCTACGAACAGCAACCAATTCAACTTCATATACTAGCCATGAGTTAGGTGGAATGTTCTCCCCAACAGCTACATTCCCATACCTGTACCACAAACAAAATAACAACAACAATAATAATAATTAATAAAAATAAATAAATAATGTGTAATCAACGAATTAATATTTCCAAACATGTTAAGATAGTTTTAACTTTTTGTTACTTCTAAGTGAAAAAAGTTGATTGTTTTGAAATTATATCTTCCATTACTGTCAAAATTAAGTAACTTGCTTATTTTCAATTTTGACCATTGAGCCCCTATCCGTTTGAGAATAAATTTTGTAAAAAGTTCTTTTTTTTTCCAGATTGTGAAATTGAGTTGTGGTTAAACAAGGAAAATTTGGGTTTACGTGCAAATTCTTTTATTGAGAGAATGTTGGGTTGAAAATGAGTTTTAAAAAGGGCTCATACAGGGGCTTAAAAAAATAACTTAGTTTAAAACTTAAGTTGTTTTCTATAAGTTGATTTCACAAGCTTTAGCCTAACAGGCTATTAAAATAGGACATAAGTAAGATCTTGAGATACTTCAGTTTAGAATTAGAGGATTAGGGGGGGAAAAAAAAAATACCCCATGGATGGTGGAATGATGAGTCTCCTCCTATCACCAACACGCATACCTAAAAGATTTCACGTAAGAATATAATTAGAATTACAGGAACAAGCACAAAATGCACCTGGAAGGAAACATTAACCAAGTGAATGTCTGGAAGTGCTTATAAGGAGCTTTTAAGCAATCCCAAACATGACACTAGTATTGGACATTAAGGTTTCATTTCAGTTTCACAACTACCTACCATTCACGCCAACGTTCAATCCATCAATAGTTTCTTCACCACCTGATTGAAAGAACAATGATGGTAAGTAAAACATTACTGAGGACAATAAATTATAACCAGCAAGTAATATTATTTTATTTTATTTTTT
>CAIGRH010039406.1:0-10934 GCA_903798295.1 Fraxinus nigra | reverse complement strand
TGGCATTCGCAAATTGAGGTTCGTTGGTTTTGTAATCAAAAGGTCATTCAAACTTCGTTTTTGTTTGGTTGTTTGGTTCAATAATTTGCGGGTCGAGATTCTACCGTCTACAACCTGAATTTTGGGCTTTCTCAGTGTTTTCAATTAATTTCGCGATTTTCACGTTGATCTCATTCCCGGGTTCGCGTCAAGTAAGCTCATCCGTACCCAACCAGCCCCCTACCGGAGACCCTCTTGGTCCTCAGGAAATATCATTAGGAGAACCACCACACCCATCAATAGCAGGCACTCCTGGGGCGTTTGAGGAAATCCGCCATAAGTGGTCATGTTAACTTAGCTGATATATCAGAGAAATACACTCCCAGCATCATCTCCGCAGAGTAGCCTTATGGCAGATGCTCGGGCTCTCGACCCCAGCCACGGTGATGCCAGAACCTCAGGCGTACCACATGTGCCCTTAGGTGCGAGATCAATTACTATGGACTCTGATGATCTTGCAAGGATTATTCAAGAAGGAATCACAATCGAAATGCTTTAGAAATCCCATACAACAACATGGTTCACCCTTAACACACCTTTCACCCCGAAAGTCTTATCATACCCCCTACCGAACCGGTTTAAGTACCATCGGGTGAAGGAGTATGATGGAACATCTGACCCTATCAACCATCTCAACATATATATGGATATCATGAACTTGAACGTCACACCGACGTTGTAATATGCAAGGTCTTTCCTCAAACACTTACCAATGCAGCCAGGGATTGGTTCGCCATATTAGAGCCCAGCTTCATATCTTCCTTTTTAGACTTAGCTAAAAAGTTATCAGCATTCTATGCAAGTAGTAAACGCTTCAGGAAGACAACTACGTTACTTATGCAGATGCGTCAAGGACCCAGTGAAACACTTCGTAATTTCATGACAAGGTTTAATAAGGAAGGACTTCTGATCCTTGATCTACATATCACAGCTGCAGTCTATGTTCTAAGATATGCCATAAGATGTGAGGCGTTTAAAATGTCTCTATCAAAGACCCCTCCCAAGTCAATAACCGACATACTTACCCAAGCTGAGAAACACATCAACATGGAGGAGACCATGTGTCTAAGGAAAGATACCCTGCCATTAAAGAAGCCTGAGCTCAAGAGGCCGCATGAGTCTAACCAGCGATCGGATCCTTTTCGAAGAAAGCCAAGGCAAGACCCCTTTCCAACATCCTTCACTTGTTTGAACACCACAAGGTCTAATATTTTGATGCTTCGTCCTGAAGCGAGAAATCGAGGCTTTCATCAAAAGGAATTTTTTGGGCACTTACGTCAGCCATGACAAGTGTCAACAGAATAGCTAGAATAAGAGTAAGGCTACTGAAGATAGGAGAGATAAGCAACCAACTGCAGGTACTATTAATATCATTATCGGAGGGAACTCCAATAGCGGGTGTAAGCAGTACACCAATCAATATCCCTTAATCTTAAGCATGGATCTCAGTAATGTAGAAGACATCACTTTCGGATCAAATAACTTAGAAGACATGTCTTGTCCTCATGACAATGCCTTGGTTATATCGACGATCATTGCTAATTTTGAGATGAGGAGAATTTTGGTAGATAATGGAAACGTGGCTAATGTGCTGTCACATTAGACTTTCGTTCAGATGGGTATTTTAGGTGAGCAGCTCGAGCTAGTTACACCACCCCCCTCCCCTTCAGGGGTTTGGAGGTGATGTCATTATTTCAAAGGGCATTGTCGGGTTACCTCTCACCTTAGGATCAAAAGGGAATCAGGTAACGCAAATCACAACTTTTCAAGTAGTTCGTGCTCCTATTGCATACAATGTCATACTTGGAAGGCCCTTGCTGAATATGATTAGGGTAATTTTCTCAACCTTTCACCTGACAATAAAACTTCCTACAAGTAATGGGGTTGGGGTAGTTCGATGAAGTCAAACAATAGCTAAACAATGCAACGTTACCAGCGTTCGGGAAATTAAGGTTGACTTTTTGAAACTTTTGGAGGTCGAGCTTGACCTCGAACATCGTGGAATGCTTGCCCTAGTAGATGAGACAGATGAGGTCAAGGTCAAGCCTAGTAGAAAATTTACTGTTGGTAGAGATCTTGATGCTACAACCACGGCCCAACTTATCAGTTGTCTGTCTCGCAACATTGGTGTATTGGCTTGGAATGTCGAAGATATGCTTAGAATTGACCCCGAAGCTGCAGTACATAGACGCGACATAAACCTAAATGCAAGACCAGTGGAGCAAAAGAAGAGGCATTTTATGCCAAAACGACGGGAAGTCATACGAGAAGAAGTTGCTAAGCTCATCAATGAGAAATTCATTCGAGAACTCCAATATCCCGATTGGCTTGCCAACGCCATTCTTGTCAAGAAAGCCAATGGAAAGTGACGATTTTGCATCAACTTCACAGATCTGAACAAAGTATGCCCTAAGGACAGCTATCTCCACCTCGAATCGACAATCTAGTAGACAACACCTCAGGTCATAAATTATACAGTTTTCTGGATGCTTTCTCTGGGTACCATCAAATTCTTATGTTAGAAGACGATCCGAAGAATACCTTATTTATGGACAATTCATCCATTTACTACTACAGGGTCATGCCATTTGGGTTGAAAATATAGGACCTACATATTAAAGACTTGTCAATAAGGTCTTTGCCAACTTGATAGGGAAGAACATCGAAGCATACGTAGACGACATGGTCATTAAGAGCAAGTGGATTGTCATATCTCCAACCTTGAAGAGGTCTTCACTACACTACGGAGGTACAAGATAAAGATGAATCCTATGAAATGTGCATTTGGAGTGACTTCCAACAAGTTCTTAGGACTCATGATCACACATAGAAGAATAGAGGCCAATCCTGACAAGATCCAAGTCTTAATATCTATGGAACCCCCGGGTTGTAGCCTTGAATAGGTTTGTATCCCGAGAAATAGACAAGTTATTCCCATTTCTCAAAGTTCTAAAGGGTAACCAGAGCTTCGATTGGAGTGGGGAATGTAATTTGGCCTTTCAAGAGCTGAAGCAGACATTGGCAACACATCCGGTCTTCACCAAGCCAAAACCTGGTGATATATTATTACTATATTTGGCCGTTCTAAGAATGCGATAAGTGGGATGTTGGTGAAGGAAGTTGGAAAGGTCCAGCGACCTATTTACTATGAGAGTAAAATACTTCTTGATGCAGAAACTTAGTACACATTGGCTGAACAACTTGCACTTACTTTGGTTATGGCTGTCAGAAAGCTACGTCAATATTTTTAATCTCATCCAATTGTTGTACTCACTGATCAACCACTTAGACACATACTTCAAAAACTAGATGTCTCAGGAAGAATACTGAAATGGGCGATTGAATTGGGCGAGTTTGATATAGAGTTCAAGCCGTAGCTCACAATTAAGGCGTAAACCTTAGCTGACTGCATTGTAGAACTTATCCCTAGGCCTCGAGGGCCACAAGAGAATAACCCGAGCCAGACCTTGAAAATTTGGGAAATCTTCGTAGATGGAGCATCGAACAGTTCAGGATCGAGCGTTGGGGTTATCATCACTAACCCGAACAAGACTACTGAGATCTAATGCGCACTCAAGTTGGAATTTAAAGCCACCAATAATGAAGTTGTCATTCTACCTCTAGAATTGGTATACAATCTTGAGCTTGAGCACATCAAAGTTTTCAGCGACTCACAACTTGTGGTTGGCCAGATCGAGAGTATTTTTTAGAGAAAAGACGAGAAGATGAGCACATAATGTTTAAAGGTGCATGACCTTCGGAGGCAATTTAAAAGTTATAAGATCGTTAAAATTGCTAGAGCTGACAATGCGAAGGCCGATGCATTACCTAGACTTATGTTCGTGGGTATAGATGGATTGGACAGAATGGTACACATCAAGATGGTGACAAAGCCAAGCATTATGGACATTGATCATGAGCCTTCTTGGATGGATCCGATATCGAAGTACTTAAATAGTGAAAACCTACCATCTGATCCCTGGGAAGTAAGAAACATTAAGACTAGAGTATCGAGGTACTGCATTATTGGATGAGTCTTATTTCGCAGTAGTTTTACACTATCCTACTCAGATGTCTCAAACCCTCTGAGTCGCTCCAAGCCTTAACAAAGGTTCAAGAAGGTGTATGTGGGAATCATCAAGGAGCTCAAACACTTGCCTACAAGCTCATAAGGTATGGGTATTATTGGCCTAACATGAAGAAGGATGCATCAGATTATGTAAGGAGGTGTGACAAGTGCCAGAGGTTCGACAATATCATATATACTCAAGCTGAAGAGCTAACTTCCATCCTATGTGCTGCCCCTTTTGAGCATTGGGGAATTGACATCCTTGGACCTTTCCATTTGGCAAGAGGTCAACTGAAATTCGTTGATGTAGCAGTGAAGTACTTCACCAAGTGGGTAGAAGTAGAATTGGCAATCATCTCAGAACCTAAGCTCAGATCATTTGTGTAGAAGTCCATTGTGTGTAGGTTCGAGATAGCGAACAATGGAAGGCAATTTGATAATTCGCAATTCAGAAGCTTTTGTAACAACCTCAGTATTAACCATCGTCTGACTTCAGTCTCACACCCTCATGGCAACGGCCTCGCCAAAGTAACTAACTGAATTATATTGCAAGACCTTCAACGAGGATGCTAGGGATAGTTAACCTAAGGAACTACCCGCCATACTTTGGACATACTAGACTTCACATAAGACAGCAACTGGTTAGACCCCTTTCATGCTAGCTTTTGGTGTGGAGGCCACGATACCAATTGAGGTCGACCTTCTAACACATAGGATGATCGAACCCCATATTGAGGGATAAATGACTGAACACCTTGATTTACCTAAAAAAGTATGAGAACAATCATCACTGAGGGCCGCAAGTTATCAAAACAAAACAACAAGGCACTTCAACGTCAAGGTCAAGACAAGGAAATTCAGAGTTGGTGATTTGGTCCTTTGGAGGGCAGCAGCTACTGGGCATCCTCTAGGGAAACTAGAACTAGTATGGGAAAGGCCTTTCGAAGTTATACGAAAAGTGAGAGATGATGCGTACGGCTTGAAGGATACCTCGGGAAGACCACTTCCAAAGCCTTAGAATGTTGAAAACTTGAAAATTTATTACAAGTAGCTAGTTATGCACCCAGGTATCTAGGTTGTTTAGGGTTTTTTTTCGTACTTAGCTATCTTTTTTTTAGGGTTTTATTTCGTACTTAGCTATCTTTTTTTTACCTTTTCATTTTTATTTTTGGTTTTGGCTTGGGCTTGCATGCCCTCAAACATTTTATTTTTTTAGTTATGACCTATGTGCATTTGTACTCTTTCGCTATTTGAAACCCGTTTCGACAATAAGAACTTGTTCCAAACACACCAACTAGCATAAGGTCGTGCTCTACGCATGTAACTAGTACATTAAATTAGCGTAAGGTCGTGCTCCACATATGCACCTAATATATTAAATTAGCGTAAGGTCGTACTCCCGCATGCAGCTAACATATTAAATCAGTGTAAGGCTGTGCTCCGCGCATGCAGCTAGTATATTAAATTAGTATTGAGGTCGTGCTCCACGTATGTAGCTAATACTTAGCTATAAGTTCCCGAACTTAATGACCCAACCTCAATACTCAATATTCCTCAAAAGTCAAATTATGCTGAGGTCGAGAACGGAGATGGCACTCACTACCCGTGAGTTACCTCAAGACTTATAAAAAAACTCAAGCTTATTAGCCAAAAACTAGCCAAGTGAGATGCTAAAGCTACAAAAACAGGACATCATTAACCAAAGGCTGGCCAAGTGAAACGCTCAAGCTACAAACCAAGCAAAAACTCGAGCTTATTGACCAAAAGTCGGCCAAGTAAAATGCTTGAGCTACAAACCAAATAGTTAATGTCAGAGTGAACACGAAAAAATGTAAATAACTAATTCGAGGTCAAGTACATATCTTCAGGGTCATGAGCTCAAGTGCCATCACCCCTTCATCAGAATCGACCTCATATAGGTACTTGCTCACTAAGCTCGGGGATCAATGGGCCTCGAGCATGTTCCTCAAACATTAAGTTGGGTAAAAGCGCGTCATCCTCCCGATCCACTATCTATGGAGTGCCTTGGGGAGTCGATGAATGGATTGAAGGTCGGGGAGATGGCTTTGGTGGAGCATCTGGGCTTTTCGATGATTGACCGATCCCGCTAGAGATCTTGCTCGATGCTGATTCTTTAGCTCGCTTCTTCCCCTTCGACGAGGCATGTACTTTGGGCTTTGTGCCCTTGGCCTTTTGGTGAACATTGGCAAGAAGTGATGATGGATTGAAAGACATCTCTAAGTCTGCAAAATAGCACAAGGAGTTAGCTCGAACAATAGATTGGGGTTAATAAAGATAACAAATGAAGATAGGGTCGTACCCTCAAGCCCTCTCACGTTGGCAAGGTCGAGAGTGTCATCGTCAATAAAGTAGTTGATTTTGTCTGCAAGGGGATCATGATTCACTAATCTCAACATATCTCTATCTAGAACCTCGAGGTACTCTTAACTATCATTGAACCTATCCCTATTTGGAATTTCCCACTTCGGGCTTAACGGTTGATCAAGGTCTTAAGGTTTTACAAAAGAACAAATCGCCATTTACATCCCCAAAGAGAGCTCGGGGTCTCAGGAGTCCTAAACCCTCCCTTGGTGGATAAGTAAGCAAAACAATTATACCTGAGTGCGAACTTCAAGGCAAGGACTGCCCTCAAGAGGTCGAGTCATGGATCGATCTTGAGGCATCTACATATGATGAAAAAATAACCCAAGAGCATCCAACTATTGGGAACTAACTGGCCTGGACACATTAAGCAATAGGTCAGGAAATGAATAAAGAAAGGGTGGAGAGGCCACTTGAGCTCGGTCTTAAGGATATCCCTAAAAAAGGTCATTTTCCCATCTCGAGCATCAACTACGGAGTCACTAGGCTCCGGGGTTCTTATGTCACATAGGGACATAACCCCGAACTCTCTAACAACTTTTATAATTACATGTTCCTTATATTTGGTTGTTTCCCTAGGATAGGTCAAAGTTGTCTCGACCTCGGGGTGAGAGCCAAGTGGGACTGCTACAGGGGTAAGGGTTGCACCTACATTCTCGGGGCTCTTGGTGGTCAAGCTCCTAGAAGACTGACTACTACTACTCAACATTATGCTACTTACAAAATAAATACATAAAAGCTCGAACACTTACCTCTTAAGGAGGTCACTCACAAAACCATCTAAGCTTCGACCTCGAACTGCTTTTATTGAGAGTTGAGAGTTAAAATGTGAAAAATTATGGGTAAAAAATGGGTATTTATAGGGGTCAAATGAAGGTTAAGGGTCGTGCAATCCTGACCCTTGGATTATGCAACGTATCAGCCATCCAAGGTCAATTTTTCCCTATCTTACACGCGTCAAACAAATGTCAAGCACCAATCTATCACCTATGAATAGCCTATTAAGTTCGATCTAGGGCTGTTTTACTTCATTGCATCTCACCTCGCAGCTCGAGTACGCAATTTTTAGCTGCAACCTAGATGGAAGAGGGCATGTGATGCGTGCATCATAAATTATTAAGCCCGAAATCGACTACATTCCCCGAACTTAGCAAACTCCAATTATGTAGGTGCCAAGATCGGGCCTTACGTTGAGGTCGGACTTCAAGCACTGTCATCCAGTCTCCTTGACCTTATCTCACATCTTCTAGAAACAATAATCATATTTTGACTATAACTCCCCATTTTTCCTATTTGAATACAAATTCCCAACCTATTACAAGTTTAATTCTAACTCAAACTATGTACAAACACATTATACAACAAGGATAAGGACTACAGGAAGTTGGATCCTTTTAGAACTCCATCTCCAAACACCTATAAATACATGACACAACCTCATTATTCAGGTACATTTTACATAATATTCCAGCATACAGCCTTTTGTACAATTTCTCCTTCTGACTTAAGCATCGGAGAGGCAACGATGATACACCTCGACGCTTTTGTTTCAAGTATTGAAGACTAGTTCGTGCGGAATTCAATCATCTAGTTCAAGTTCGTTCGAGTACGAGTGTTTGATAGCATCATAACAATATTTTTATACCAAACTAGATGGAAACAATACATAACTCTTGACATATAAGAATCGCAATTCATAACTAACAAACTTGTCAAATTATTTCAAACTTCAAGTGTTAATTCCAATTAGTTATATTATATATATTATTAATTGGAATTGATTATCCCCACCCCCCACCTCCCACCAAATTAATAATATTCCTCACCCCCACGTAGATCTCACTCTCACCTACCTTATTTGTAAAAAGACTTTAGAAATTGAAAACATTTTTCAAAGATTACACTCCACCCCCCAGAAAATTTCCAAGTCATTGTATGTAATCAAGTCACTAGTCTATGTCATTTGTGACCAAGTTTGTCTTCAATGTGATTAATTGTGATCAGGCCAATTTTAACTATATTAGTATGTGACCAAGTCGCAACTGATCACAATTAACACATAATTGGTCACAACCAACCACATTAAACACATACTTGGTCACATATGATCACCATAAACAAATTTGCACACATCGCAGACCAAACACCACAATCCACCACCAGTCACCACCACTACCACATTCAACTTAAATTTATGATCATAAATACTAACTTCACTGACCTGTGTTATCTATGACTAACTGTGGTAAAATTTGTCTTCGATGTGATTGCCTATTGTCAGGTCGGTCTAATTTGTTATTGTACGTAACCAAGTCACATATGAGCACCGTTAACATAAATTTAGTTACGGACAATCACAATAAAGATAAACTTGATCACACCCGATTTCCACCACCACCACCACCACTCCCAACAACGCCAAAAACCAAACGCGCACAACCTCACCACTACCACATGAACCACCAGCAACAAAACCACCAACAAACCACAAATCAGAAACAACCCACAGATCAAAAAATCATTGCCACCAATAGAATTGTAGAAAAATTTGTTTCCAATCTTAATGTTAGAACTGTGTGGCTTCATTGGATCAAATGTTCAAAATTAAGTTTGAATAGGAAGATTTTGTAGAATTTTGAGCTTTTGGCATTAACCTGATGAGTTTAGACAGAAAGAAGTGTCGGGATTCTTAATGAGACAATGACCACAACTGCTAGTACCATAATAATCTCACTACCGCCATCAACACTATCACTACCTGCACCATCGCTTGTATCACAATTTGCAAAACCATTCCCAAAAATCTATAGATAGAAAATGAAACATCACCTCAAAAAATTAGGCACGATTGTGCCGCTACAGTAGAACATGCACATAGTCATACCACTGCCCATGGACTTATTGCTGTTGTAAGCACCACCGCCTGGTTCGCTTGAATTTTTGCAAACACCACCCCAGTAACAACGAGGGCGATGCCTGGCTCCACTGCTCACAGTAGTAGTGACTCATTGTTGTACTACTGAGCGTAACGGCGTCGAAAGAAATTGTACAGAGTGAGTGTGAGGTAAGCTGGAGTGGGGTGGGTGGTAAAGAGAGAAGATACAGAGAAGGAAGAGGCTTAGAAATTTTAGAGTTTGAAAATGAATTGGGTTTGGGATGAATCGGGATAGGTGGATGGGGTGGGGGATGAATATGTAGATTAAGTTTAATTAATTTTTTATTAATTACAATTAATAATCTTATTTACAACCTGAAATATGAATTTTAAACTTAACCCCCGTATTTATGGAAACTAATATTTAATTGTATGGTTCCAGTTAATTTTCCCAACTTCAATCTAAATCTATACGGAAGCCCGTTATTCAGCCCAAGAAACCTTCTATGTACAGATTAATGGGCCTTACACTTCATGTTGCGGGTTTTGAAAGGGCTTTCTTAGTTGGTTTTGGTGTGTCATGGCAATTCTGCAAAAATTATCAAAATGCCAATGAAAACTGCAAAATAAGTTGTTTCTCTTTCTTTTGGATCGAAACATGTCTACGAGATAATGACTTTGATTTTCATGTCAATGATCTCAAACTCGAGCAATGCTAAAATGCTCCTTTGAAGGGACAGCTATTCGAGACATTTGACATTTAAACTAACAAATGGCCATAAACCATGTAGAACAAATTTGGAGTGTTGTTTGTATTGTGTATTGTGTAATATAGGCTGATTGTGATCTTCACTGTAAGTAAATATCATTTTTTACGCTTCTTTTTCTCTCTTTTTCCATTCTAGTTTCTTTTATTTATTTCTTATTTTGATTCAAACTAAGGATAAAATGATCATCTTACGATAAATTTGATATTTTTGGACGTTTTGAAGGTTAGAGACCTAACCACCTAGGTTGATTGAAGTCAAAGGCTAGGATCCAATTTCACAACACTCAAAGTATAGGGACCCCATGTGGAACTTTCCCCAAAACGAAAAGGACTTCATAACCAAAAGGGAAAACCAACCTCTCACGTCTTTGTTCAGCGCGTTACTGCATCTGCAATTTAAACAAAGTCGCCTTTGATTATTCGCTACTGCAGACGATTGAAAACAGCAGATATCACGTCGAATATAGTCCAACGGCCATCCTACACCTATTGTCCAAGCAGTAGAAATCGCATTACCCTGAGCAATCAAACATGGCGAGAGCCGGTGGGATAACGAACGCGGTGAACGTGGGAATCGCAGTGCAAGCTGATTGGGAAAATCGGGAATTCATTTCCCACATCTCTCTCAATGTTCGTCGCCTCTTTGACTTCCTCGTACAATTTGGTACGCGTTTCGTATGAACCCCTTTTTTCCTTATATCTCATTTTGGATTTGATGGTTTTTGAAAATTAATTCTTTTTTCCTTCTCAATTTTAGAAGCAACCACAAAAAATAAGTTGGCAAAGTTGAATGAGAAGCT
>CAIGRH010039385.1:0-10627 GCA_903798295.1 Fraxinus nigra | reverse complement strand
ATAATCTGTTGCTAATTCGTTGGTGATCCATTGGTAATCTCAAAAGAAAATGTTCGTTGCTAAAATTCCGTCTCTATTGCCTCCTTTTCTAGTAGTGAAATGGCATTGATAGAGGATAAAAATGTCTCTAAAATACGATGATCATGAAATCAGAATATATATAATTGTTAACATTTATAAAGGTGATAAACTAAATGCAATAACATTTGGTATGATAAGATTTTGAGTGTAATAGTAGAGTATAATGTTTTAGAGAACATCAATCACGTAATAGAAGACCTAATGTAGGTTATACTACTCTAGAGAATAAAGTTTTGAACTTTGTTAAATACGGGAAAAGATAGATTCTAGTACTTGAGCAGTTGAATTGTTAAGTGCTATTATATATGATCATTTTCTCAGATGTGACTAACCTTAGATGGTTAACATAGTGGGGACAATTTTTTGTTGGTCACAATTTTTTTGGTGAGTAGTAAGTTTAAACTAGTATCTTTTCAATGGATGGGGACTTTGAAGGTCAATGTGACTTACAAATTAAAGCATCAATTTTCTCTATTGACACTATCCATTGTGTGAGTTAAAAGACGTGTGACTTTATATTGCTAAATCTAGAGGACATGCTTGTATAGCAATGTTTTAGTTTGCATAAGATTTCGGGTCTTAAGTTTTAAATGAGCTAAAACAAATGCAGATAATGAGGAGACTACAAAAGGGACCAAGAAGAGCATATCTACGTGAAAGTGGTTTTGGTAGTAAGCAATATTATAAAGGTTCAAGTGTTTCAACCCTACGGTTAAATCTCTTAGATCAAAAGTAGATAAGCTAAATGATATTACACTTGAATATGTTCTTCTTAGTGTCGTTTATGTGTCAACACTATACATATTGGATTTATCTTATGTGTATAGTGGATTCAAGAATTAGAATCCCACTTCCTATGAGATCAAAAAGTATTTTTAATCTATTGTAGAGTTTTTGACTTGATACAAAATAGATATATACAAATAATGAATATAGAGTGGAAGTTTATATGACCAGTATTTGCAACTTCTTGTTGTAAAGTGGAAAAACTCTCCTATTTGATATTAAGATAATATCAAAAACTTCATTAAACTTGATCTCAATCGTTGTTATTCTAAGGGTGGTCTCTTATTCGAACTTATGTGTGGTAGTTTTGTTTGTACTTATAGTAATGGTGTGATTTTGAATATTTGTGCAATGGTTTGAGGTTTTGAGTTGAAAAAATCATTCAAAGTTGTAAAAGCTAAACTTTCATTGAGTAAATTCATCCGGATTTATTTTGAGATAGAGATGAAATTTCATATTTTCATTACATTTATAGATGGATTCAAACATTTCAGTTGTACCTCTGATTTTCCTAAGTTAAAACATATAGTATTGAATTAGATTTTATTGAAAGGGAGTAGAAAATCAGATTGTGAAAGTGAAGACTTTGAGAACTATTTGAGAGTGTGAATCTCTATCATGAAAGATTTATGATCTAGGTAATGAAAGAAAAATTCTTATTGGATTGACTATTTCCTGTTCACCAATAATTATAGGGTATATTCTTTTTGGAACAGAATTGGTTAACTGCAACATGTTACTTAATAGAGTTTTCTCAATGTTACTGCTAAGAATACATAAGCTTTGAACATGTAGATAACCAAATATGAGATATCTTAAACTCAAAATCGATTTTGTAAGTTAATGATAATGAGTTTGGAAACACAAGTCTATTAAAAACGATATGTATATCTCTAAGACACACATGACAATCTAAATGGTACTTCTTCATTAGTGAAGTTTTGGGTGGATATTGAGTCACAAGATGTGATATTTGATATTTTTTTCCAAGTGAGGGAGAAAACTTTGGAAAATACTATTGAAATTGATATGATGTTTATTGATGAATCGGTTTTGAATACATGAGAATTGGTTTAAGCTTATAATTCAAGTGAAAGTAATTTGTTTTTGAATAGGAGTTATCTAAGAACTATCTAATTTCAATGATTCTTGGTTTCGAGTAGAAGTTAAAAGCTATATAATTTCAATAATTATTAGTTCAGAAAAATAGTGGAGGAATTTGAGGAAGGTGATCGAAATATATATGACGGATAGAACTCAAACCTAATTTGAGATGTGGTCGAACTTCTAATTGAACATTATGTTTATTTAGAATATTCAGGTTCTTAAAAACTAAATGTGAATGTTCTTAAAAACTAAATGAAAAACTAACGAGATTATGATAAATAAAGCTCATTTTTAGAGAAATGTTATATTTAATATGAGTATATTGAGTCAGACAAACTTTTTTCTTAGTAGTGAGATTCACTTCTATATGCCGATGCTAGCCATGATATTGTGTTTTTTAAAGGACTTAGAGGCTATATTTTTTTTTCTCTCAAATGAGAATTGAATAAAGAGATACACATGATTCGACTTGTAGAATTCTTGTTAAAAGGCATTTTAATAATGTGATAACTTTATATTTATACTCATGGCCTAATATAGTCTTCTTAACAATGGTACTTGGTTTTTTAACATGTTTAAATCTTATACGAATTTCATCATATAGATGAAAACCACTATATTTATATAAATGTATGATGGTAGGTTGTAATTCTAATTTTAATGTTGATGATATTAGATTGGCTAAGTATGAGAAGTAGTGTACAGAGACCATTTTGAAATGGTTATCCTCAATCTTTGAGATTTAGGACATAGATTCAGCAAATTATACATTTTATATTAAAAATATTATTCTAGTCTTTCTACTATGTCACAAGAATTGTATATTATAAATACTCTAGAATATTTTTAACTGTGGAATTGCTACCATGTTGATACTCCTATATTGGAAGGCGACCATATAAGTCTTTAGAAATGTCTAAAGACTCCATAATTGCACAAAAGAAAAATCTAGAGAACCATATCTAGTATTGTTAGGAGTTAGAAGTATACTATAATTTATACTTGTCCTAACATTTGTCATGCCATGGATCTAGTTAGTAAGTATCGATGTTGTCCTTAGAAAGAATATTGAGATACTTGAAGAGTGTTTTTGTCAGTTATTCTATTTGATGTCGAAGGAATAACTTGTGATTGGAATACATATGCAAATATTGACTAAAGATTAGATTTAGTCGAACACAAATAATTATTAGACTTATACCATCTTACTATATAGATTAGCAAGAAGCATATCTTGTAGTATATATCTTGACGCTGAAGAAATTGTTTGGTATAGATGTATTGAGTATCTAATGATACTAGTTGTGAATATGATCCATGATAGTTATGCAACTATATCATCTTCGAATGATAATGCGTTAGAGCAATATTTGTCGAAAATCTTCATCTTTGAATGAACCATATAAATGCAATCTTAGAAGATATTAAGGAAACATACATCATGTCTAAAAATATTTTGAAGAGATTCATATGTATTGTTGATCTGTACACTCAAATTGCTGGATACATTTATGGAATAAGCCCTCCAAACAATCGACAAGTTAAGGAGATTCGTTTTATTGCCATAACTTGATGAGGTTTTCGGCCATTCCTCCAATTCTTTTCAAAGCCAAATCTTTTGAAGCTCCAACAAAAAAGGTTTCTCCTCGGGCTAACCAAGAATCCTTCCAAATAATCTTTAGGACTTGGAGAAGTAATCTTCCTTTTGATATTCTTTTCTTGTAACTTTCTCTTTTGTAATTGGAAACATCTTTAACTTTACATCTTTTGTTGATTCAATTCTATATTTTTTTATTTTTAAGTTCATTTGAATGCTGGTAAAGATTTGACATCATAGTTAGTTTGCTATAATACATAACATTACGCTCACTGCGCAAGTTAACAAGATCACTTGATTCGTGTTACACAATTTCCTTAATCAGACTTGATAAGTTAATGTAGTTAGCTCGTTAAGATACATAGCTCCACTATCAATATTTGTTTTGCAGCAATCTCGAAATATAATATAAAGACTTTGCGATTTCATTCAAGTCTAAAATTAAATATATTTCATTTAAGCAATTACAACTTATAAGTGGAAAAGATTTGTAACTTTAAGACTTGCAGAATGAACTTCATCTATATAGGAAATAAATTATTAATAATATTTTCTATGATGTTCGGCATTAAAGGTGCTTAAGAAACTTGTCCTTTTGATCTACAAGTGTATATGTTCTTGTCCTTGTAACTTCAAATATAGTGTATGGCCTTTGCCAGTTCGGACCCAAAGAGCGTGACCCTATTTCTTCGTCTGCAACGAATATTTTCTTCAAATCCATGTCATTTACTTCGAAGAATTTTCTACAAACTTTGGATTTAAAATATCTTTCCATTATCCTTCCATATATATGAGTTTCATTTGAGAAGTCGCTCGCATTTCCTCCAGAAATCCAAATTTGCTTTTATTTTTTCCTCGTTGTGTTCTTCATTGAAATCCAACTTTCTTCGTGACCCTAGGCATACTACTACAGGTATCGTAGCCTCAGCTCCACATGTTAATGAAAAAGTAGTTTTTCCCTATGGTAGTCCTTGTGATAGTACGATATGCCCATAAAGTCTGTGGCAGTTTTTCAACCCACAATCACTTCGTCACATCAAGCTTTCTTTTCGGAAGGCTCTTTAAAGTTTTGTTCCCTTGTTCCATTAGCCTATGCTAATATATGGTGGAAAAATATCTTTGGATTCCCTATTCTTCATATATTGCTCTCAACCTTTTTTCTTGGAATTGTGTGCCATCGTTTGAAATAATAGAATTCGGGATTCTAAATTGACAGATATTTTTTTAGATGAACTTTTAGGCATTAGCCATAGTGATCTTGGCGAAAGGTTCTGATTCCATTTATTTGGTGAAGTAATCTATTGCAACGATCATGAATCTTAGGTTAGATGTGCCTCTAAGCAAAGGTCCTACGAAATCAACTCCCCACTTTGCGAAAGGTCAAAGACTAGCGACGGTGGTTAACTCTTGGGATGGTTGGCTATGTACAACTGTGAACTTTTGACATTTTTCACACTTCTTAGGGAAATTCATGTCATTCTTTATCATGCCTTTTGTACTAATGAATGTCCGCTAGCATGATATTTACATATACCTTCATAAATTTCTATAAGTACATATAATGCCCCATCATTGCCAACACATCATAGCAAAAGGATTATGTATCCTCGCTTGAAGAGAATCCCATTTTGAAATACATATCTAGAAGCTTTTACACAAATCCTTCTTGCTTCTTCTTTATTTCAGAGAGGATCACGTCCCTTAGATTGATGATATCACTTGCATCTGGGATGCTTTTCTCTGAACCCCAAACTTTCTTTCCTTTTCTTGCTGACCAAAGGCTCTATTGGAATAATTTTGATTAGCTTTGCATCATTTTTGCTCGCCAATTTGGATAAAGCAGCAACGTACACGTTCAACTCTATTAGAATTTGTGAGTTCAAACTTGTCAAAGTTATTGGGTTTTGATACCCAGTAAATCCCGGGATATGATGTAAACATTGGATTGAATTGTCACCAACAACCAAGTCCAAAGGCTCGACCCAATAACAACATTGGACGTTGGAAGTATCTCAAAGAATTAATGTTGCTTACGGCCTAGATATATAACATCTTGAATGACTTTGAATCTTGGCCCATTTAAGCATTTTATTGGTCCGACTAAAGTCTAACATAGCCTATATATATGATGTCTTTACCCTAGCCATAAAGCGTGTGATTTGTGTGAAACATTAGGGAAAAACGTGGCTACTCATACAGCTGAAAATCAGCTGCCTGTTGGAGGAGAAAAATCGATATCTTTCCTTTGTGTATTTTAGTCTCTTCTCTTGCTTTCTTCCATTATTTTTTTGTACCTTTGTGATTACAAATCATCACCATTATCTTGTCATTTTTAGGTGAGATTGAGGAACAATCGAGTTGAATATATTGGTTGTGGGTTGGAGTCATTTGGATCGGTTGTTTGGTTAAGAAAGGTAACGTGAAACTGAACCCCGAAAAATATCATTTTGACAATCTTTGGAGCGAGCTTCCATGATAATTAGTATCAGAGATTCAAGGTGGTGGATCTGGCTTGAAAAACTGACCTGAAAACTTGGAGAATCGAAGTAGAAAATAGATTCGACAAACTGTCCGAAAATTGTGAACAATCGAGGCTGTTCAAGCAGACCACTCACCTGCTCGACAAATGGAGACCACAGCGTGACATGTAGGCGGAGGTCATCCCAAAGGTTAGGCGCGTGTTACCAGTGGTGACGCGTGGTGAAGGGTTCAAGCGACGCTCGAGGGCACATTGGCTACAAATTTGAGGTCTCTTTAGGCAGTTTGTTGTGACATTTCTTCTGACATTGTAGTGTTGCTAGTTTTCTTTTTTAGGTCATACAGTAAAGTATGGACTTTTCGCGCATTTGGGATTCGATCGTGGTTGATTATTTTATGTGATTGTTGGGGGCTTTAGGGTAAATAATGGTGACCCTAAAGCGATAAATTCGTATTTACGAACTCAAATTGGTCCACTCTAGTATATTAGCTTATTCCAATTTAAATTTCAATATCAGCGAATCATCATGCGAGATGACTTTAGGATTGGGATTACCATGTGGGGTAACCATTACTTGTCCTAGAAATTTAGGAATTATTTGCCATATTTGAAGTGTTGAATTTTTGTAAGTTGTCAATTAATTTTGTACTTTAATTGTCTTTTAGTCACTGTGTGAGACTCCATTACGTGAAAATTTGAATTTGTGTTGATATACATTCGTGTTACATTGATTATTCTATTAGAAAACTTAGAGTTGATCCGTTTGACCATTCTTTTGATACTGAGATCTCGAGTCTCACGAAACTCTGGGAATCTAGAACGGTGTTTACTGCGGCTTTAGGATTACTTTGTATGATATATTTGTGTACTTTGGTTGTTTTGTTTTTCAAAATATTTTCACATTTCGAAGTTGAAATTTTCAATGGGAAAGGAAATTTTTCAATTTGGCAGCAAAAGAAGAGAATTTTGGTTCAACAAAAGTTTCAAAAGCCATAGATTATAAATTTTCTATAAATTTGGCAGAAGTACAAAAAGAAGAATATGATGAACTTGCTTGCACTTCAATTATTTTAAACTTGTTAGATACTGTTTTGAGAGAAATTGGTAAACTTGATATCACAAAAGAACTTTGGAAAACGTTAGAAAATTTATATTTACTTAAATTTACTCCTAATAAGTTGTACTTGCTTGAAAGATTTTTTAATTTTAAAATGAATCTTTCAAATGATCTTGATAACAATTTGTATATTTTTAACAATCTTGTTCAAGATATTGTTAATTATTATGAAAATGTGTCTGAAATATATAAGGTCATTATTTTGCTTAATTCTATGTCTAATTTATATAGAGAGGTCAAGAATGCAATTAAGTATGGTAGGGACACCTTAACACCCGAAATTGTCATAGATTTTCTTAAGAGTAAGGAAATGGATATTAAGGCTAAAAAAGAGGTCAAGAAGAGTGGTGAACTACATATACTGAGGAGTAGAATGAAATTTAAGCAATGAATTTGGGTAGAGCTCAAGATTGTAGCGATTCGAGTGACGGTGGTAAGAAGAAGAGCAAATGTTGGGATAAATTCGGTAGTAAGCGGTGTTACAACTGTGGTAAGTCAGACATTTTGTGAGAGATTGTTCCAAAAAAGAGGATAAGTAGAATGGTAAGATGAGAAGTAAGACGAATGTAGCTATAGGGTCGAGATGACCCTAGTGAGGTTTATTGGGAGTAAACACAGTTACTACATGTGCATCTGTGTGTAATCCTTTTAGCATGTGTGTGATTGCTTAATTCTGTTGAATGATTATATGTAGCATTTTAATGTGTTTGATATGTACATTTGTATGAATTTGAGAGGTATCTGATTACTTGGGGTAATTGTTTGCATGCATAGTGGTTGTGATGCACTAGTAGTATGTGTGATATATGTCTATTGGTGATGTGGAGTATAGCTGCCTAGGGGTACTTTTGTGGTATGTACTAGGGATGCAGAGTGTGACATTTGGATCACGAGTGGGATGTAATTAATACTGTGACCCTTTATCTATGAAGACCCCGATCAGGTGGAATATGAGAAAGACACTTCTATCACTTCTTTTAGGTGGAGACTCATTATCCACTTAGGTTGAGAAAAGTGATGTGGTGATAGAGGATTATCCCGTGGGCTTAGGATCTATAGAGATTTACCAATTAGATTTGGGTTGAATGATTAGTCTTGTGAGTATGGTACACGATGAGAGGAAATATGTGTTCTTGAGGTATGAGCACACGGAATGGGATATGATAAGTGTGGTGAAATCTTTTTGTGGGGTCATTTATGCATTTGTTGTATGTGTTTTGACTATTTGATTGATTAACTTAGTGTTGATATGTTGTTCTGCTTGAATGTGTTTACGAGAAGATTTGTGGGTTATCTTATGTTATATCTTCATCGCATGATTATTTGCTCTTATTTTTACTGCGATTATCTGCTTCTACTTGAGTATTTGTTTGTGATCTTAACCTTGGTGAGTATGTGGAGTATGGTAAGTGTTTTGAGTCCAAAACACAAGGTAAGGTCTGTGATACTTATTTTATTAGTTACCTTGATTATGCAAGCATTAACTTTGTGATTTGATTACTTGTAGGTTTATTAAGCATCAAGGTAGAGATTTGTTAGATTTTGATATCTAATAAATCTCGGGCTATAATGTAAACGTTGGATTAAATTTTTACCATCAACCAAGTCCAAAAGCTCGACCCGAAAACAACGTTGGCCGTTGGAAGTAATTTAAAGAATTAATGTTGCTCACGGCTCATATATATTAATTCTTGGATGACTTTGAATTTTGGCCCATTTAAGCCTTTTATTGGACCAACTAAAGTCTAACCTAACTTATATATATGGTGTATTTACCCTAGTCATAAAGTGTGTGATTTGACAGAAACATTAGGGAAAAATGTGGCTGCTCCTACTGTTAAAAATCGGTTGCCTATTGGAGAAGAAATACTGGTACCCTTCCTTTGTGTAATTTGGTCTTTTCTTCTGTTGTTTTTTCTCGTCCCTTTGTGGCTACAAATTATCACCATTATCTTGTCATTTGTGGGTGAGATTGAGGAGCAACCAAGATAAATATATTAGTTGTGGGTGAAGTCATTTGGATTGGTTGTTTGGTATAGAAAGGTAACGTAAAATTGAGCTCATAAAATACCATTTTGACCATCATTGGAGCGAGCTTCCGCTACCAAAGTATTATATCAAGAACATAACCTCAGTCAGATAGGCTATCATTGTTTTGTCTTTGGCAATGAACTGCTCATTGACTTGATTAACAACTAATTTTGAATCACTTTTCACCTCCATTCTTCATGCTTGCATTGCCTTGGCTAGCTGAAGCCCTACTAATAGAATAATGCTATTTATCATCATGATAATAAATCATCGATGATATGATAGTCTATGGTATATTGATGTTGGGCAATTCAATTTATGTGTGAGAGAGAGAGGGGGAGAGAGAGAGAAATGTGAAAGATAATGGGTTGCCACGTCACCGATGATTTATCTTCATGATAATAAATAATATTACTCCTACTAATAGGGCCTCGTATTTGGCCACACTGTTTCTCACTTTGAAAGCAAATTGGAGTGCGAATTTCAAATTTTGCTCTTATGGACTTGTTCAGATTATTTCATGTCCAATACCATTTTTCCTGATGACCTATCAACAAAAAATCTTTAGGGTTTTTCCTTCTCAGGTTCAACTTAGGGAATGGAAAAGTTTAAAAGTTCAATAATGGTATCTGTCAATGATTGTGCCTTGTTTGTATATCGCCTTTCATAGTTAATTTCAAACTTCCCCAATTTCACTACTCATTTTATCAATCTTCCTGATGTATTAGGCTTTTGGAAAACCCATTTAAGCAGAAAATTGGTGAATACATCAATGTTGTTACTTTAGAAATAATGACAAAGCTTACGTAAGGTTACTACTAGGGTGAGGGCTTGTTTTTCCTTGTCTATATATCTAGCCTAAGCACCGTGGACAACTTTACTTAAAAATACACTGACAACTATTGTTACCCTTCATTCCTCACCAATACGAAGCTCACTACTAATTCGGATCCCGTCATAAAGAGAAGATTTTTTTCTTTTAATGGCTTGGCTAAGAATGGGATTTTCCAAGATGTTTCTTCAAAGCTTGGAAAAATAGTCCATTCAAACTTTTTCTTCCCTTTTATTACTTAAAAGAATGTGAATCATTTATATGTTACTCGTGATATGAACCTACTAATAAGTGTATTTTATATTCGTAATTCCTTTAATGAAATTATAGTCTAATGTATCACATAATGCGTTATTAGGTGAAACTTAGTGAATAAAAGTGAAATTGAAAGAAAGAAGCGAAAAATGGCAAGATCCAAAGTCTGGGGGCTAAAGTGCAAATACTCAAAATTTGTGTCTCACGATGAAGATTCGAGAATGCTAGAGGTCAGATGGATGCAACTAAAGATCAAAAGGAGTGAAAACAAATCAATTTTCAACCGCACAAGGATGTCCAAAGTTTTAGTTGGAGATTGAGACCCATTTTTGGCCTAGTAAA
>CAIGRH010039370.1:0-10205 GCA_903798295.1 Fraxinus nigra | reverse complement strand
AATGTTGCCTGGCCTTCGGAAAGATAAGTATCAATCTCCTCTTGCATCTCTTCGTCTGGATATAGCAAACCACTCATCAGATAACACTCCTTTCGATGGGTAACTGTTACATAATATTTTCATAAAAAGAATATGCAAAAACCTAATCAGGATAAGACCCACTAGTTGCAGTCATCATCGCGTTTACTAATTTTTTCTCATTTAGGTAAGGAGAAGGGACTGGGAAAATGGTATTTATGTTGGGTTTCCATTTCAAAGGTTAACCTCAAAGCACAATTGTTAAATAATTGTGTTGTTGGCTTGAAACTAATTGTGGAACACAGAAGAAACGTTAAGACCCTATTTGGTAGGGATTAAAATTAGATTTTTAGTAAATATTGATAAAAGTTGATGAAATGTGTGGTTGAAAAATTGTGAGTTCCACAAGATATATAGTTAAAATTAACTGTTGACTTAGACTTAGCATGGGCTAAATATCATAGGCATGTTTGATACACAATATTTGACTAGACAGAATATTATACAAACAAGATTTTAGCTTTTATTTATTTTCTACAGTACTATACAATCCGCCTTACCAAACATGTCATAAAATTACAAAAGAATTATATACTTTTCAGCAATTTCAAATAGGAATTATCTTAATATGATTTCTAACACTCACAAAAGAAGTTGATTGGGAAGAATCCTACTGGAATTTAAATGGGGTCTAACAACAACTTAGCAGATGATAAAGAGCGAGCATGGTTACGCATTGAGCCGTACAAAGATGTACCTTTTATGTCATAACATGAACAAATACAGATTTTTTATCCATTTACAAATGAACATGGTCACTCAAATACAATTGATATCTATGAAATCATTTTCTGGAAATATTGTGATTTGTATCAAACCAAGAACAAAGACCAATATTTTGTGTAGACTACTACTCAATGGATAAATAAAATTGAAGATCAGGATGTTAGCTCTGTATATGAGATTTGTTAGTTCACTAAAACAATGAGCTATTAACAAATCAACCTTACTCAAACATATTAAGCGAACAAAGAGGCAAGAAGTGTTTCCTTTGTGAATGTTATGCTGCATAGCTGTTTGTTTCATCTACAAATGCCTTCCAAATAATGTAGTGCCTTAAATTTCACTCTCGAAGGGATCCTTCCTTCAGGTACATTCTACAATCACGTATATTATCAAGGTTTCTAACGTAAAGTGAAAATAACAGGCATATACGAGCCATATACACTAGGAAAATGGTTATATACTCAAGCTATGCTCCAAAATATGATTAAGAAAATTTACTACAAACTTCCCCAAGCAGTCAAAAAATTGTTAACAATCAGTCTATTGCACAAAATTATGAAATGACAGCACTGAAATGGGAATATCGTCTTTCAAGGCAATAGCACTTACCACATGCTATCTTGTTGTGATCATTGGCAAAAATTCTGACAATATCTCCCTGAAAATGACAATTTGGTGTACAACTAAGAAGTTTAGCATTCTTATACTGTATAGAGAGAAAGGTGCATCAATTAGATACTATTTAAAAAGAATATAGAAGAGATAAAAATATAGATTTTATCTTAAACCAATAAATATTTAAGTTTCCCTGGATGAGAAGTATTTTCTTATAATAAGAAAGCCAAATTTATTAATTAAAGACCTACCAAGCAAAGAAATATTAAATATTCCCAGAAATGAAGGAAGGGCGCAAGAGCCAACACAGCCTTCTTACCAGAAATAAATCCTACCCCCACATCCACATCTCCTTGGACGAGTTGTAGTTAAGATGTATAATTAATATTTTTCTATGTTATCATTATAGTTCACTTGTTACTTTTATTAAGTATCCATCAGAAAATAATGCTTAATAGGCAACAATAGTAAACTAATTGGGGTAGTCTATATTGAATCCTTTTAGTCACTCCATATGATCCACCTTTACAATTACGGAAAAATCAAATGTAATCATATCCTTTACTAAAATAAGGGACGAAAGGATTAAATTCTTGCAAATTAGTGAGTTTTTATCTATAATCAGATGTATCCTTTTAGTACCACATCAATAGGAGGGTAAACATGGATGAGCGAATGCATTAGTCAATGTTGAATATGTATGGGAATTTTACTGAATAAATCATACAAAACTCTGTCACGTTGGATATTAGATCATATTGCATCTTCAGGAATTGTCAAGGCATTCAACAGCGTGATTTTCGTAATGTACAAAACATAAGTTCATATACCTGTCGTCCTTGTTCATTCATTGGTATGCATTCAACGGCTATAAGTTTGTCCACATCATCAGCTGTTACTACATAATCCGGATTAGTGGCCCCTGATACAAACACAAAAATAGAGGTAAGAGAGATTTTTTTTTAAAGCAAATTTTATATATATATAAAAACAAGTTCCAATATGTCTTCCACTACATCATTTAAACAAAAGTATTGTCATTGAAGATCCATTACAAAAAATGAGAAGACATTCATATACTTACCCTCGATGTACTGTCTAGTTCCATCCAGATAATGGCGAACCCACTAATAAGAAGGAAATAATTGGTGACCAAGAAATTTCATTTATCAATATAAGTAACTTGAAATATATTTCCATTACATATAAGTAATCTTGATCATACCTGGAACATACAAAGAGAAGTTCCACGTACAGGATATCCACAGCCTAAGAGTTTGCCTCCTGGTTTAGCCTCCCCAATTATTTGAAAGGCTTCTATTCCAGGACCCTCTTCTGAAGGAAGATCTTTTATTACAGATTGCAATATAATAAGATACAGAGACCTGTCAAAGGATATATGGTATATTTACCTTCTGAACCAAAGAAAGCAACTCCATCACCCATCATTGGTTGATAGAAAGACTGTTCATTTTTCCATTGCTCAGATCCTCTCTGCTGTCCATTCCTGTCAAGCAAATTATCAACAGTACGCCCTGCAAAACTTCTGCAATTTTAATCAGTCAGCACTCAGCATGAAGAAGAATTTTCTCAAGTAACAAGGTAACAATTGAAGCAGAATCCGGAGTTCTAAGAAAATGTAAATGAGGGGAAAAATATGAGCTGTTTCCTGCCACAATATGAGCTGTTTCATTAGGATAGTATCAATCAAGAATTAGGATATATGTATGGCGATAGTCTCTCCTAGCTTCCAGTGTAGTTGTGCCAATTAAAATAAACTGGATTATAGAATCATATTATGAAACTTGTTGTATTCTACAGAAAGGATTAAGTCGTTAGTCATAAGGTAGATGAAATCCCTGAACTTCACCAACTGCAGCTTTGTCCATAATTTTGCTTCAAGTCTCCACATAATAACGTTAATTATATGCTTCTTTGGCATAGATGGAAACTGGAATCAATAATTCAGAGGAATAGAAAGATACTCAAAAGCACTAATTGTGCATGAACAAGAAACTACATTGCTAAAAGATAATTAATGTAAACTGCGTATTAGAAGAATGAAAAGTTTCTATTTTACCACACACCCAATACTTAGGAAAATAACAGAAAAAATAAAAGAAAAGTCAATATAATATCAGTTGTAGATTAAAATGTGGATCCTACACTGGCAAGTGGCAACATTAATAAACAAGATGGAATGCTTAATTAAAATATAAGTTTTCAAAGAATTTATGCTTTTCATCAAATTAGAAGTACAGATGGCCTCCAAAATTATAAATAAATACCGCGGGCATGCAAACGTTAGCATTCTCTTTCAATAGTATACAAGGGTCTTACTTAGCTAAGAACATGAATTGTGGAACATGAAACGGCAATGCAGCATAAGGTTCCCTTAGAATAAATCAATTATTACAATTCTATTAGATTAAAAAATGATAATTTGAGGTTTACAATGAGAAGATTTAAGCATCAGAAATCTTGGTGGCTGCACTTGGGAAAACTAATCTCTCCAGGCAGCCATCATTGAAGCAGAAAACTTGGCAGGCCCAATTAATAACACAACTTAACATAAATGAAGGAAAGCATATTGGTAACAACCCAAGACTTAGGCCTGAAGACCCACACCAGAACCATTAGTAAGTTACTGATTAAATGACTTGAAGAATTAGTGATACAGGGTCTTATACATAGAGAAATTCTGAACATCTGGATGGAAACCAAATGATACTAGAAGTTAATGCAAGAAAAGCAATTACAGAAACTCAAGGACATGTAGAATGTAGTGATCCAATTAATGAGAAATAAGGTAAATGAGGAGAGACAAAGCAAGAATGCTACATTTTAATATTAAAAAAGGCATGAAGCTTCACATCTCATAATTATGTACAATATGTATAAACTAAAACAAAAATCATGGATAAACTAAAGCTAATAATCATGGATAAATAAACACCAGGAAAAAATGAGAAATCATTTCAAGACAGACATCCAGTAGTACTGCACAAAATGATTTTTGAGGGATCAAATCGTGTGATTCAAAACTCTTACACTTGTTTGCAGCATTTATGGGGAATATGTGAAAGGTCTTGAGGCAACAAGGCTAGATCTTTGCCGTACAAATAGATTGATAAGCAGATGAAACTATTCTTAGTAATAAATATGTGAAAGTTAAACCATCATTGAAAAACTCAGAAGTTCAAACCAACCTATCGGTGTCAGGCACAGTCATTCGCGTAGTATCACTGCCTTGGACATATCTTGGCACATTATTAGCAGGTTCCGAATGTTGCCCCTCAATATACTGGTTATAGTGTGAGAAACCATGTACACCCAGAAAATGGAAGAAAAAAAGTTAATGGACTTTTTCTTTAAAAAGGAGAGGGAATAATGAATTTAAAGAAGCAATTTAGCTTGAGGCAATCAAAGTAGACGGTACCATAGAACGTCTTGGGAGTTCATCATTCATGAAAGTTGTACTAGGAATTTCTTTGTCGAAAACATTTCTACCATCATTTCCAATCATGAAATTGAACTCTTGCAATCTGGCCTGCATTGTGATTTTTCCTCATTAGTTCCATTAACAGACTGCAAGTATAATACCAGAGAATCAAGGGTAACTAAAAAATAATAAATTATGAGAATTATGTTATTTTACATTATCTGGTTTAGATAAATATGATTTCCCTAAAGTGACAAAAGTATATTCGATGGTCCACAGTATAAGCTAGCACTGAATTCAACCACCACAAAAGGTAGAACTAAAAAATAAGTATCTCCTCTTAAATGGGAAAAGCAAATAATGGTTCTCAATATTTGCCAATACAGAAGTCATCTGGCATTTGATGGAAGAAAACACTTCTTTGACAGAGAACTCTATAATTTTCAAGCGCAAATCTTTAGTTTCAAAAGGTCTTCACTGGCATAGCTTTGTCATAGTGGATATATTCACTATTTTAACGGATATTTTATTTACCAACCATTATAAAGCAGTATAAGCAATAACAAATGAAAGAAATAATAATTTAGAGGCCATATTTTTTTCAATTAAATGTAACTTCCATGGCCTATAACCAAAATTTAAAACATCAGAGACGGCGATATCCTCAAAGAGTATCTTATATACAAAGTAAAGAGATATACTCACTCAAAGTATTTTAAAAGGCATGACAAGATTTTACAGGCTAAATACAAGGAAGTTTAATAAAACACTGCATTACTCGGAAGCAACAAAAAGAACTCAGTGACAATACACATTTTATAGTGAAAATGTATATCATGTGACTATATCATTTAATTATTAGCTTATAGGACTATCATAAATAAAATATATCAACAATAATAAGTTGATGGAGCAGTAGTATACCACAAATATAATTGTTTTGAATAAGTAAATGCTCATTACAGGAAATTAGAAGAAAATCAGGTAGTGAATACATGGAATTGAATGTGAGATACAAATACTATATTAGTATAATAAGCGTTTGCAGCATGAATTAGTCCCAAAAAGCAAAAGAACATTATCGACTATGACTATTGACTAACAAGCTTAAACAAAATAACTTAGTTTGATGGTAGTTCAGCAATGTCAACCCAAATGTAACCGCACGAATATCAAAATTTAATCGACTGCAAATAGTCAGCAGAAAGCTCTCTTAGGAAACAGGTAAATTGGAAGTAGCAAGTGTTTAGAGAAGTATGTAATAATCATAACTAATTTTGAGTGAAGAGAATATGGCTCATTGTCATTAAAAGTGCAGACATAAGTCGATTCACGATATTCGAAATATAATCAATCAAAGTATCAAATGGAATATTTAAAGCAAGACAAACAAAAAAGAGCTAACTGGTACTAGACATTTTCGTCATAACTCCAATGGTGAAACTTGCCCATGAGGCCTAACTCCAATGGTGAAAGCTGAGGCATCAAGACTACAAGCTCTAGGATTCAAGTCCAACCAACACAGCATAAGCAGTCAGTTCTTTCTCCCGATTATTGGGATTTGATTATCAGTGTAGTTTTTCTAATTATTTGTTAATTGATTAAATGTAACATGATTGTGGCGAGTTATACTCCAATTGCTTCACTAAAAGCAGATATATGATACTTAAACCCATTACTCCCCCAAGCAGCTCACAGTCAGCAACATGCAATAATAAATCCAAGCAAAACAGAGGACAAGAACCAAAAACTGACCTATATTCTAAGAAATAGGATGTAATTCTCTGAGTCCACTTAAAGAAGACCAGGATACACGAAGTCTGGGGCTATCAATCACATTTAGAAAGGAGCAATTAAAGATGCAACAAACCTCTCTATTGTTGCAATATGAAATATATATGTAAGCACTAGTCAATGGTCAAGATTGTCGAAAATAATTAATCTGAAGCCAAAGCCTCCCAGTGCATGTGTGTTTGTACCTGAGATGCTATAGCATATTATCTGAACACACTGCATATATACAAACGGAACTGCAAATTTACTCGATGAGTGTTTAATAGCATACAAACTCTTCATCCATTCAAGTCAACAGTGTGCAGTAAATACTTGCACAAAGAGGTTCATTTTCTGAATACACTCATATGTTGATATATACAAATAGAACTGCAAAGCTACTCAATGGGTGTTTAATAACATACAAACTACTCATTCATTCAAGTCAACGGTGTGCAGTAAACTACTAGGGCAAAGAGTTCATTTTGCCTAAGGTTAGAACTAAACATCCTTTGTACCATTAAATACAATAAAATTCATAAAAGGAGCTCTCAAAAGCAACAAATAATGATCTTACATGTGAAGTTCTTATCTTCAACTGCAATTGGTCATGTAAGTGCTGCAAAAATTAAAAGAACTCAAAGCGTGGAAGAAAAAAAAAGAAAAAGAAAAAACTGAGTGTGCAAGCCTTGTTGAAAATGTCTATAATTAGTGATTATCATAAAACTAAGAAGAAAATTTCACAAATTTGGATGGATTATTTTCATCTTATGAAGTTAAACCAAATCTATCTTGAAAATTTGTAATCATACCGTAGCAGCACTTGCTTTGTGCCACATCAAAATCCATGAAAACATAGTCAGATTTGTTTTGTCGCCCATGAGGCCAGTTACAGTTCTCCCAAGTAAAAACATTTCTAGTACAGAAATATTTTTGTTCGAAGAAAATGATGGCTTGCAGGCCAAAGATAAAGAAATTCTTTAGCACCCACTTGGGGTAGACCATGTTTAATGGCTCAAAAAGAAAGTGAAACATGGCTTGCAGGTTTATCTCATGCAATAGATGTGAGGCTGTTGATCTAATGAAGCTAAAGGAGTATAGCATCACAAGTATATTACTCTATGCTGAAATCCACACCTTTATGCTGTTGGTGAGGGCAGAGGCATTTGTAACATGAGGCAAAAAACCATACTCGCCCAATATCCCTAGCATAGATGACATAAAAATATGTTTCTCATCCTCTGCGACCTGAATTACATTAAATGTTGAGGATACAAATCCAAAGAGCAAGGAAAAGAAAGGAGAACGAGAAATGAAGGACAGAGTATTGAATGACAGAAAGCGCACTCTACGACATGAACATATTTCAAGAAGTTAGATTGAGAGAAAAATTCTACAAAGTTCCATAAATTGGCAGAGAAAAAATCATTTAACTACGATTTACGCAAGGATTAGATGATGATTACATAACTACAGAAAAAAGTTTATTGTTACAGTATTGAACACAGCATAATCATATGACTCGCAAGATCTCTAGCGAGTAAGCTATTTCAGATACATTAACAGGGATTGCAGTCAGGTTCAAAGATGCAATAATATTTCAAACAAAGTGAATCATTTCGATTTTGCTAAACATGAGACAGCAGGCACGTAAGTACTGTCGACACCTTCATCTTAGAACTTCAAATAACATGCACAACCCCCTTTCAGTTCATTCCAAGAGGTAGCACAAAGAAAAGATTCCCATTCTACACGTAAATATAAATTTTAGCAATAATTGGAGAAAAAGAGGTCCTCGAAAGAAACCAACATAAAATTATGCCCATGCTGGAAAAATCACTTCTGTTTTATTCTAAGAAGTTCGAATGAAAAGTATGTCTAGTTTACTAAAGACTAATGCTATGTAGCACTGAACCAAGAGGGGAGTGGGCCTCACATCCTACAAGTACATGCCACCTATATGAGTGCTAACCATCAACGGTACTACATAGCATTACTCTTTACAAAAGGGTAAAAGACAACAAATAGTACCAAAAAATTCAGATAAGCCAGAATTGGAGATCTAATCAAGCATTTACCTTTAATTCGTTGAGCAAGTTTAAATTTACTTCAAGATCACCTCTCCTGCGGGCCAACTCATTTGATGCAGAAGTTATAGCTTCATTTTGCTTCTCATCCAGAGCCTATCATATAAAAAATGAAAATATAGTGTACGTTATTTCATGTAGCAAGGAAAAGAGAAAATAGTCAGTGATTAGTAATATAGGAATAAGGAACAAGGCCAGTAACAAAAATATACAAACCATTCGTAACTCAGAAAATTTCCTCTCTAGGGCATATTTCTCATTCAACGACTGTGATTCCTGACATCATAAATACATCACAAATGACAAGCATAATCTTCCTGGAGGCCATATTAAAGCATGACAAATTTAATCTAAAAGCATATATCTTACCTTAATACTTGCAAGAGCAATTTGTTCTCGAAGATACTGGATTTCCTTCTCTTGTGACTTAGCCTTCGAAAAAAGTTCCTGCACACGTACTAAATCAGGAAACATGAAGAAACGATATTTTCTCCATAATAAAACATAACATTTATAACATAAACCGAAGAAGTACCAAATATATGCAGTAACAAAAGCTAAATACTAGTACCATGGTTTCTTGATCTTGAATGTCGTCTTTTCCCTTCACATTCTTTGATACTGAACTTGATTCAGTGGTGTGCCTGTGCACAAATGGAAATTGGCTTGATATATAAGGAATAAACATTCATGGAAATCACTTTCATAAAAGAAGGTTTGTGGTTTACCTGCTAGCAAAATCTGAGCTTTGCTGCTGAATCTCACTATCTTTGTGGCCGTTCATAGTGATATTACCAGAAGACATTAGTTTTTTCAATTCAAAGTCCTTTAGAAAACACAATTTCAGTGCAACCCAACAGTTAATAGCATCTCAACATTTTACAAATCTTCCCCCATTCTGATAATCTGCAAGGATCTATTGAATCAAGAACCAGTTCAAAATCATTTAAGACGAAGAAGAATATAATACTTAAAACCAACAGCTAACAACTGTAACCAAGATGTAAACAAGATAATGATAGTAGCGTCGATTGGGCCTCTAAATATAAACCGACCTCACACCACCATGGAAGGAACACTTTATATGCTAAATTTATGTCACTTCCAGTAAGGAAACCAATGAAGTTTCACTATCAAATTATCAAAAGCTAAGAAATTAGCGAAGTTGGCTTTCCACGACTTGTATCTTTGCTCAACATTCAACAAAAAATATCAACTTCTTATTAAAGGCATTCGTATATAAGGTGAGGCAACCTTGGCTCAAATTATCTGTGTATTGCGACGAAGGACTGCACATTTGACATTATGCAATTGAATAACTATATACGTTCATATCCAGATGGAAACTAAATTCTTCTTGTTGAACAAACAGCATATCCTAGAAATCAGATTTGACTTATTTATAGACCGTGCATTAGTTCACTAGATCATTATTCTTTTCTTGTCTTCTCTTTTTTTTTTTTTTTTTTTTTTGGTGGGGGTGG
>CAIGRH010039305.1:0-13557 GCA_903798295.1 Fraxinus nigra | reverse complement strand
AAACACCATTAATTGGGTGAAGTTAGAAAATATTTTATTTTTCCACCTAATGTTCTAGGCTATCAAACACACCCTAATTAATGAAGGACATGCAATGAATTTGATTTTGAATTTCAGAAGGGTAGAAATGTCCAAAAGTGACAAATGTGCCAAAATTAGTGAAAAGTGATATTCTTGTAGATGAATTAGCGGATTTTGGCATGTTGTGCGATTTCCTCATAATTAAATAGATTAGGGAACTTGAACTTTTTACATGAAAGTTTGGGGTACCCAACCTTCATTTTCCCAAATTAATTGGGCCAAATCAATAACAATTTTTTAATTAATTAATTTTCATTTAAAAATGAGGCTGAAACTGCCTATAAATTCCCCTGCTGTCTACTTATTCTCATTAAGCCTTTCTCGCTTCAAAATTTAAGGTTTTCCACGTAAGTTGTCAGCAATCCCAAGTGAGATCGATCGATGGCTTTCTTGAGGACTGTACTTATAATTTTTTCGATTTTGTTTGTGTCGATGTTTATTCAAGAAGGAAATTCGATGAGACCTTTGGGTATGGAACAATGGCTACCATTGTTGGCCTCTCTTCCAAGGGGTAATGTGCCGTCGCCGGGTGGTTCTAACTGCACTTACATTCCGGGCCGCAGCGGCAATGGCCCGTGCCATTGAACGAAAAGAACTTTGCTGGTGGTGGCACCGCCCTTTCGCCGCCAGCATCTCCTACTGTCATAGATAGTTTCTCAGCTTCTGTGGAAAATAATGAAACCAGCAACAAGGATTCAACTTCCTGAGCCTAGTCTACATCAAGATAAACGAAGAAATCAAAATATAGCTAGTAAATGTAACGCTTTTTACAATTTGTGTTTTTATTTTTCATGTTTCTCCTACTAGGATCAATAAGTAGAAAAATGGATTATAAACCTTGTAATCTTTGAATGGTGAAACATGGGAAATTATTATTCACACTATGTATGGCTATTGTATTTGTTTTATTCAGAAGTCTAGTAAGTGGTTATTGGCTCTTGAAGTTTTATCTTATATCAAAACGTCCATCCTCGTTAAAAGCGATCATGCCCCTCTGAGATGTTGGCTCCATCGAGAACTCTAATTTTGAAACTCGTCTGTCCTTTGAAATTGCTCGTATTAGCTTTTTGATATCTAAAATCATATTGACACTCGAAAGGTAGCCTAACCTCTATATGATGAATATTTTTAAATGTTATTATGTTGTAGAATGGTAGCCGATGTAAGACTTTCACATGTTTATTTGTGTAGAAACAAAAGTTGTACAAATAACTACAGAGAAGACATAAATCTAAAGACAATACCTTGATGTGTGTCGATTTAATTCTAATTCTATAGCACGTTCTCTAAGCATTAAAAGTTATTTTTAAGTATTTTTTTTTTAAAACAAGTTTGAAGACTTTATATTTAAGAATTAGTTACTATAGGACGATGCTAAAGAAAGAATATTGGGAAAAAAAGTGTCAATCTATAGTGATGGACACAAAAGGTGAATAGCTTTTAAAATATGTTAAAATAAATTAAAATCTAATACTTTAAACAATACCAAAACCGTAAACACAAACAATTTATAAATCTAAGTTTGTTCCATTCTCACGCTTTACCATAAACAGTAAGCACAAACAATTTATATCATATCTCTTTAGCTAAAATTTGTGCTTGCCTAAACGTAGTCAATAAAAGAATGAAGTCAAACCACTAGGCATCTTAATACCTTATTTTCATATTAAGCTTTTCATTATTTTCAAAATACATTTTTATCTTTCTAATTTTTTGTTGACCACAAAACATGCACCAACAGATATCGGGTCCACTCGTGTTTTGGCAAGCTAATTCCAACACATGTTGATAGATTACTAGTCAAAAATGTTGATTTAAAACGTGGGAGAAGCTTTTGACACAAGACAAATATGTTAAGGATTTGATAAATAAAAGAGCAAAAGGATACGATAATGAACAATCAAACAGGAAAACTAAATAACTCCGATATTACAGAGCGTTCCTCTTCGAAATTACCAGTATCAAAGAGAGTGTTTTTTGTGTTCTTTATCTCTCCCTCCTTTCTTCCAACCCTTTATGATACTAAGATGGTTTCTTTATATGTACAATGATGACTGTTGGATGGGAAACATGTGGTCTTATCTCCTAGACTGAAACATCATCTCATAGTCATCATTTCATACTGTTTTAGCTTTAGGGTGCCTTAAATAATCTGAATACGAATACAAATAAATGCACTTCTGCAATAGCTTGAAGAATCTGAATTTGAACACAAGTAAATGTACTTCAGCAATAACTTGAATAATCTGAATTCAAACACAAGTAAATGCACTTTAGCAATAACTTGAAAAATCTGAATTCGAACACAAGTAAATGAACTTCACCAATAACTTGAAGAATCTTTAAATTTATGCAATTTTGGTTTCCTTTTTTGTGTCGTTCAATCTCATCATAGGAGGCTAGTACCTTGAAGGATAAGTAAGGTAATCTCTGGGATCGGATCCTCCCTTCTGCTCACGCTTCCCCAAATGGTGGATGGTACATCCATGTATAGGCTTCTCCCATGATGTTCAGCCTTGTCATAGGAGGCTTGTGTGGTACGCATCAGAGGATCAATGAGGTAATCCTTGTTGGGATAAGATCTTTCCTTTCAAGGTTCTCACGCTTCCCCACATGATGGATGGTGCATCCATATGGAGGCTTCTCCCATGACATTCAGTTTCATCATAGGAGGCTTGTATTGTACGTTTCAGATGATTAATTAGGTAATCCTTGTTGGGATCAGATCCTCCATTTCGAGAGGACCACGCTTCCTCATATGGTGGATGGTGAATCCATGTGGAGCTTTTCCCCATGACGTTTAGCCTCATCATAGGAGGCTTGTGCTGTACGCTTTGAAGGATTAATGAGGTAATCGTGTTGGGATCAAATCTTCCATTCTGAGGTGCCCACGCTTCCCTGCATGGTGTATGGTACATCCATGTGGAGACTTCACCTATAACGTTCAACTTCGTAATATAAGGCTTATTTTGTACGCATTTTATTAACAACATCATTTCATTACACTTCAAAAATATTTACAAAGTCTGGAAGGGTTCTTCTAGCTACAACCCATTCATTGATAATGTATCCTAATATGTTCGAAGTTCCACGGATGTGATTGCACTTTTCCATTAAGGTCTTCTATCCGATAAGTCCCTCACCATAACTCATCTTTAATAAGATACGGTTCTTCCCAATTTGGACCCAATGTGTCCCAATTCTCTGGAGGATATGAATACCCTTCGAAGCACGAGATCATTTACTCGAAAGGGCCTTTTCATAGTTTTTGCATTGTAGTAACAGATCATTTTCCTCTAATATGAAGCAAGCCTTACTTGGGATTCATCCCTTTTTTTCATCGAGAAAATCTAGCTCGTATCTCCTCAACTCCTTGTTGGATATTTTGTTGAATTGTAATTGACGGGGAGAGGGTAAACTGACTTCTATTGAACTTATTGTCTCTGTACTGTAAGCCATAGAAAATGGGGTTTTTCCTGTTAAGAATCGACTTGTAGTCCTGATTGTCCATCACACGTGGAAATTCATCCATCCACGCTCTTTTAGAGACCTCAAGCTTCTTCTTCAAAGTATATTTTATGGTTTTGTTCAAAGTTGGTTAGCACATGTATAGTGTGAGCTTGAAAATATGGCCTCAATTTTCTATAAGCTGTGATTAGTGCCAGAGCCAATTTATCCATGTCACGATAGCGAGTTTCCGCTGCTAGTAGCGCTTACTCACGTAGTAGATATGCCATTGGAGGGACGTTTTCTTTTCGTATGAGAACTGCGCTAATGGCTTCATTAGAAATGGCCAAATCGAGTTGTAGAATTTCTCCAGACTTAGGCTATAAGAAGGGGGCCGTCTTAAGAGCTTCTTCGACCACTGGAAGGTTTCTTCACATTATTCCATCCATTGAAACCTTCTGCCCCCTTTCAAGATTTTGAAAAATGGGAGGCATTTATCAGCAGCCTTGGACATGAAACAACTTAGAGCCGCTATTCGTCCAGTAAGACTTTGCACTTCCCTGGGCTTTTGTAGTGACCTCATTTCAATCAATGCCCGGATCTTCTCCAGATTAGCCTCTATTCCTCTTTGATTTACCATATACCCCAGAAATTTGCCAGAAGCAACCCCAAATGCACATTTAAGGGGGTTCAGCCTCATTCTATACTTTCGTAAGTTTTGAAAGGTTTTATCCAAGTACTTCACATGACCATTTTCTTTCAGAGTTTTTACCAGCATGTTGTCTACGTAGACCTTCATGGTATTGCCAATGAGGTTGGCAAACATCTTGTTAATGAGCATTTGGTAGGTGGCACCGACATTTTTTAATCGAAATGACATCATCTTGTAGCAATAAAGACCTCTATCAGTGATGAATAAGGTATTTTCCTTATCATCGAATGCATGAAAATTTGACTGTACCTGAGTAGGCATCCATAAAGCTTAAGAGCTTATGTCTAGTGGTGGAGTCCACAAATTGGTCGATTCTCGGGAAGGGAAAATTATCTTCTGGACAAGCTTGATTAGATTGGAAAAATCAATGCACACCCCCCATTCACCATTATGTTTCTTTACTAGTACCAGGTTGGATACCTATCCGGGATAGATTGTCTCTTGAATAAATCCGCTCTAGATTAACTTCTGTACTTCCTCCTTAAGGGCCTCATACTTTTTCGGGTTGAGGGTTCTTAATTTTTGTTTGTGCGGGTTTATCCTTGGAACAATTTTTAGGTAGTGGCGGCTAACCTTTGGGTCAATGCCTATCATATCTTCAAGCCTCCAAGAAAAGAAAATCAAGGTTCTTACATAAAAATTCCTTTAGTTCCTTCTTGGCACCAAGTGGCAGGTTCTTTCCTACTTGCAATTTCTTGTTAGGATCTACTGAGAAACTTTCAAGCTCTTCCATTGGTGCGATTTGGGATTCAAACTCAATGATACATGAATCCAATTCATCGAGCATATATGGTCGTTCGGCGGCATGTGTTGTCTCGACATTTTCCTGCCCATGATTTTGTTCTTGAACGTCTACCATGTGGACATCTACAAGCACCATGTTGACGTTCCTTAGTTCGTCCATTCTCATAGAATTTAGGTAGCATTCTCGGGCTCCCCTTTGGTCACCTTTTACAGTGGCAATCCCTTATTCAGTCATGAACTTAATAAATAGGTGGTGAACAGAAGTGACGACCCCATAAGTCTTTTAGAGCAGGCCTTCCTAATACCCCTTGATAAGCTGGCCTACTATCCACTATCAAGAATTTCATGAAATCTAAAGTTGTTTGAGGTGGTTCTCCCATCCCCACGGCAATGGTGATCTTCTCTGGGATGATGCTATCCCTGGTGAAGCTATATAGGGGGTTGTGATAGAGGTCTACGTGATCGACAATCATTTGTCAAAGGTAGCCCTAAATAGGATATTAACGAAGCTACCATTATCGATCAACATCCATTTTAACCCATTTCGGGCCACAACCGCCCTTAATACAAGAACAACAAAGTGGGGATAGTGCATTCCCTCGGTATTTGCCAAAGTGAAAGATATGGAAGATAATGGTATCCCTTGTGAACTGTTATCCACTATGTAAATCGTCAATGGAGGATTGTAGCCTCTCATGTATAGTTCATCTGGGAGTTTCTCGTATCACTTCCAACATAAGGTCCTCTAAAAATAGTATCAATCTCGTGGATTTGAGCATCTCTTTCATTAACCGGAGGATTCCTACGTTAACACTGCCCTTCCCTAGGTCCTTCCCGTTGCAGTTTCTTCTCTGTCGTGGAGATGGCTCCCGACGACGAGTTGTCTCTTCGCACCTAGGCCAAGATCTTGCCTTAACAGATGCATGTCTCTAGGGGGCGGAAATGTCTTTGGTCATTTTGTACGTTCATTTGTCTTTGATGTAGAGCAATTTCTATGCAATCTGTCATCTCGTAGCTATACGAATGATGGTAAGAGCAATACCGAGGGGGCTTGGCCTATTCCTAGGTATCGGACCCCGACCTCAACCTCTTTCTCTTTGAGGGTCCCTTTGTTCGGATTCATTCAGTCGTGTGTTGGTCCTGAGCTCTACATCTTCATAAAACAATATGGATACGACGTTCTATGTGGCCGTGGCAAGTGATTGTCCAGCACTGGGGACAATTTCATTTCCAGCCTGGTTCCATTGATAGTCCATTAGGTGGGAGGTTGAACCTTTTCCACGTTGTCTCTGTGGAGGTAGAAGACCCATGTTGGCTTGATTCTAGTGGTCAATTAACTCCTCATTAATGATTCCTTACCTCATCATTTCGAGCAAAGCGTCATAGCTAGCGAGGTCTTGATTTTGCACATCCCTTCAGAATAGGGTATTCATATTTAAACCGCCTGGCAATGCAGGTAATGCATCCCGATCTATGACCTGAAAACAGTATGTAATTTTGTCAATGAAGTGGGCAAGGAAGCTTTTCAATGTTTCTCCAGGTTGCTGCCACATGTCCTGAATCCATTGGATGGGAGCTTCTTCCTCTTTGCTTACGATAAATCTATTCAAGAATATAGTCTTGAATTACAGCATCTCCGAATACTTCCTAGGGGTAGCCTACTATACCAAATCTCGATCGCTCCACTCAAAGTAAGGTGGAAGGCTCTGCATTTAATTACGGGGGAGATATATCTTAGGTTCATGTATGTTTTATAACTATTTAGGTGTTGGCCTGGTCACCGCTTTCGTCGTACTTTTGTATTTTTGGTGGCACATAATGGCTTAGACCGGCGCATTCCTCAATACTTGTGAAAAAAAAAATGCAAGTCTTCATTATCATCATCTAAGTCGCATGATCTTTGGAGGTCTGGATTCTCCTCATCGACCTAATATCTTAGTAGGAGATGTGATGAGCATGCATGGTCTCTCATTTCCTCCCTCGCGTGCTGCCTATTTCTAGGCGCTGTAACCCAGGGAGCATATTTTTGCCTTCCCTCCGGTTGTCAAGTTTCAGGAGGTGGTGGCTGAGGCCTATTTCTAGGTTCAAGCGGTAGTTGGGACGGCCTATGCCTAGGTCCTGTAGGGATGATCCTGTCAAATATACTTACGGAGCTTTGTGGCATATACTCGGGTTCATATTCCGGTAGGAAGAACATCATCCATGCCTACCTGGGCCTCGGTGGATCGACCAAAGGAATAGCTTAGGAGATGTCCAATCCTACTTTTCTTTCATTGGTGGATAATTCTTGATTTCGTCTAGGGGATGGGATCCTTTGGCTTTAGACCTCATCCTCTTGAGGATCATATGGCGTATAAGGGGGAATAGGAGGACCTTGCCAACCTTGCATTTGTATGAAAAATTCCTACATAGCCATGTTTTGGTGGGTGATGTTCATCATGTTGGCAGCCATGGTTGCTACCTCCTGGGTAAGTTAGTTAACTAACCTTATCCCCCATGCCTGTAATGGTGGTGAGGTTGACACCGAACAGTTGGGGTGGCTATTGGCGGAACCTCTTCAGTAGGATTCTTTCTTACCCTCCTGAGAGGGACTTCAAGGTGTGAGCTCATCTCTTTTCAAAGAGGTCGTCATATTAACCTTTGGGGCTTCTCTTGCTCTTTTTTCAAGAACAAATCCTCTTTTAAAGGAGATGCCCAACTCATTCCCATCAATCTTTTTCCATGGGGACGTTCATGGTTTTAAGTAGGGTTCCTTATAGACGGCGCCAATCTGTTGACCACAAAAAAAAAAAAGCCAACAGATATCGGGCCCACTTATATTTTGGCAAGTTAATTTCGATACGTGTTAACAGATTACTAGTCGAAGATGTTAAGTTAAAACGTGGGAGGAACCTTTGGCTCAAGACAAATATGTTAAGAATCCAGTGAATAAAAGAACGACAAGATACGATAATGAACAATCCAACAGTAAAACAAAATAAACTCTGATGTTACACTGCGTTCCTCTTCGAAATTACAGTATCAAAGAGATAGTGGTTTTTTTGTGTTCTTTATCTCTCCCTCATTTCTTCCAACCACCCCTTTTATGATACTAAGAGTGTTTATTTATAGTATTACATGTACAATGATGACCGTTTGATGGGGGACACGTGGTCCCATCCCCTTGACTGAAACATCATCTCGAGGCGTCATTTCAGATTGTTTTAGCTTTAGGGCGCCTTAAATGCTTTTGAAGAGTGTAGCTAACCCATGACATGTGTTGACATGACTAACCTTTTAATTCATTACAGTTGTCCAATCAATCATTCCAAGAAGATCCTGGGTACTTAAAGATCTTCAAATGTAGGTCATCATTTGTCATGATTGAACCTCAGATTCTTTGTTATTGAGCCTCGATTTGAGGCATGGGCTTCAAAGCTTCAGTTTGAACGAGTAATGCTTCAGTATTGGAAATCCATCAATATGTTTAGTGTTTCCACATTTCTTTAGGCCTCGACATTGAGGTGCTTCGATAGGTACTTTTGGTAATGGTGGACCTCGGAAACACATTGAGCTTCAGAAGCACGTTGGGCTTCGGCAATGGTTTCTCGGAAGCACTTTGGGCTTTAGCAATGGTACCTCGACCAAATGGGCTTCAGTCCTTCCTTTACCTTTTGGGCATTGGGCTTTGACTAGTATGGACGCAAAATTTTCAATCGTGCATTCTTCAATAAAATAATATTACACGTAAATCCAAAATTTTGCCTTACGTTTTAACCTCACATTGTCCATCAAATCAATATTACAAAATGCATTTTTGGCAAGAAAATGGGGCTCAAACAGGCTCTAAGGGAGTTAGGGTTCTGGGTTTTAGAATTCAGAATCGAACGATTTTTTTATTTTTTTCGATTATTGCAATATCATAAATAATACCATAAACGGTAAACACAAACAATTTATGAGATAAAGTTTGTTCCATTCTCATGCTTTACCATAAACGGTGAGCACAAACAATTTATATCATATCTCTTTATCTAAAATTTGTGCTTGTCCTAAATGTAGTCAATAAAAGAATGAAGTCAAACTACTAGGCATCTTAATACCTAATGTTCATGCTAATCCTTTGTTTGGTTTTCATTATTTTCAAAAAATATTTTTATCTCTCTTATTTTCAATCATATATTCTTTGATAAAATAATATTATACGTAAATTCAAAATCTTTCCTTATTTCTTAACCACACATTCTCCAATTTGGCAAGAAAATGGGGCTCACTCTAAGGGTGTTAGGGTTCTGGGTTTTAAAATTTAGAATCAAATGATATTTTTTTCTTTTTTGGCTTTTTTGGGTTCTTGCTATATCACAAACACTACTTTAAACAACACCATAAATAGTAAACACAAACAATTTACGAGACAATTTACGAGACAAAGTTTATTCCATTCTCATGCTTTACCATAGATGGTAAGCACAAACAATTTATATCATATCTCTTTATATAAAAGTTGTGCTTGTCCTAAGCGTAGTAAGCCAAACTACTAGGCATCTTAATACCTAATTTTCATAGTAATCCCTTGTTTGGTCTTCATTATTTTCAAAATACAATTTTATCTCTCTTATTTTCAATCATATATTCTTTGGTAAAATAATATTTCACGTAAATTCAAAATTTTTCCTTATTTTTTAATCACACATTCTCCATCAAATTACTATTACAAAATACATTTTTGGCAAGAAATGTGGTTCAAACAGACTATAAGGGTGTTAGGGTTTTGGATTTTAGAGTTCAGAATTGAACGATTGTTTTTTTTTTCTTGCTATATCATAAACAATACTTTAAACTATACCATAAACGGTAAACACAAACAACTTATGAGACAAAGTTTGTTCTATTTGCATGCTTTACCATAAACGGCAAGCACAAACAACTTATATCACATATTTTTATCTAAAATTTGTGCTTGTCCTAAACGTAGTCAATAAAAGAATGAAGTCATACTACTAGGCATCTTACTACCTTATTTTCATATTAAGCCCTTGTTTAGTTTTCATTATTTTTAAAATACATTTTTATCTCTCTTATTTTCAATCATACATTCTTCAACAAAATAATATTACACGTAAATTCAAAATTTTTCCTTACTTTTTAACTACACATTTTTCATCAAATCACTATTACAAAATGTATTTTTGGCAAGAAAATGGGGCTCAAACAGGTTATTGGGTGCTAGGGTTCTGGGTTTTAGAATTCAGAATCGAACGATTTCTTAATTTTTTCGGTTCTTGCAATATCATAAACAATACCATAAATGGTAAACAAAAAAAAAATTATGAGATAAAGTTTGTTCCATTCTCATGCTTTACCATAAACGATGAGTACTAACAATTTATATCATATCACTTTATCTAAAACTTGTGCTTGTCTTAAAAGTAGTCAATAAAAGAATGAAGTCAAACTACTAGACATCTTAATGCCTTATTTTCATATTAAGCCCTTGTTTTGTCTTCATTTTTTTCAAAATACATTTTATCTCTCTTATTTTCAATCGTTCATTCTTCAATAAAATATTATCACACGTAAATTCAAAATTTTTCCTTATTTTTTAACCATACATTCTCTATCAAATCATTATTACAAAATGCATTTTGGCAAGAAAATGGGGCTCAAACAAGTTCTTAGGGTGTTAGTGTTATGGGTTTTAGAATTTAAAATCGAAAGATTTTTTATTTATTTCTTTTCGGTTCTTGCTAGATCATAAACAATACCATAAACCGTAAACACAAACCATTTATGAGATAAAGTTTGTTCCATTCTCATGCTTTACCATAAACGGTAAGCACAAACAATTCATATCATCTCTTTATCTAAAATTTGTGCTTGTCCTAAATGTAGTCAATAAAAGAATGAAGTCAAACTACTAGGCATCTTAATACCTTATTTTTATATTAAGTCCCTTGTTTGGTTTTCATTATTTTCAAAATATACATTTATCTCTTTTATTTTCAATTATACATTTTTCAATAAAATAATATTACACGCAAATTCAATTTTTTTAATCACACACTCTCCATCAAATCACTATTACAAAATGCATTTTTGGCAAGAAAATGAGGCTTAAACAGGCTCTTAGGGTGTTAGGGTTCTAGGTTTTAGAGTTCAGAATCGAACAATTTTTTTTTCCGGTTCTTGCAATATAATTAAATTTCGATTCGATTATATATTTTTTTTATAAAGAATATGTTAAACCATGATTTAGATGAATTAATATATAGTTGACATTTTTGTGGTCGTCGTTGGCATCAACAAGTTAAGCAATGGATGACGTTAGGTTTTGATGGAATTGACTAAACCTAGATAAGGTTGAGAAATTAATTAGCGATTTCAAATTTGGGCTAATAAGGAGCCTTGTACAGTGCTTAAAAGAGCAGAGGAATAAGAATTTAAATTTTAGGGAAAAAAAAAAAGAAGCAATTCCAAAATTTCATGAGGTCAGTGGACCCCATATGACGACACTATGTAGCTTCTCAAACCGACATTGAGGACTTTTTTGGTGAAATATTGTGGATAACCTTGAATAACAAGTATATAAGGGATTGTTCTCTTCGTATTTCAGTTTTTCGTTTTGAATTTTAAAATCATGTTAAATTTTGTATTTTGAGTGTCCATTTTGAAATTATTGAAAATGTGTTTTTTTTGTCATTTTGAAAAATTATTTTCAAAAACCCAAAATTGAAAATTTTGGCTAAGTTATAACCCAAAACGACAGTCGTTTTGAGTTTTATTTGTAAATTTTAAACTTATTTTCAAAAACGCGTTTTGGAAAATAGGAAAGAGAACGCGTTTTCACTGTTTTTGAAAATCGAAAATAGAAAACGACTGAAAAACAGGAAAGAAAACAAGTCCTAAGATTTTTTAAGTTCTCATTTTTTGTTAGAATGGTTCCATAACGTAAAATTTAGTTTATTACCAAACATATAAGAATTTATTTAGTCAATTATTAACCTAAGGGAGGAGCCATTTATGACTAAGTTTTTTTTTTTATTTTGGTATTTCAAGCCGCAAAAGGATTGAAAAGGTATTTCTTTCAAGGATTTTGATAAACCCAAAACGTGTGAAACTAACTGTGTAAAGCATAGAATTGCGTTACGAGAATTCACGATTATAGAAATAGAAACTAAATTAGTCCGAATGATAAAGATAGAAAATACATATATGTGATTTCATAACCCTGATCCTTTTGCACTTGAATAACCATCATTTTTAACCCTAGCGCACCACAATAAGTTTCTATATAAAGGAGTCGATTTTAAATTTATTATTAATAAATATCTATTTTCTTACGGTGCTTTGAGATTTTTATTTTCAGTCAATGAAGTTGAAAGTGGGATTAGTAAGCTAAAAAAATATATGCATAGTTGTCTAGTCAATTCCCTTTCGAGTAAAGTAAAGCCACCTAGAACGAATTTTTTAATTTCCAATTGGTCTTTGTTCAACCAGGATAGTCACTAGCTTTGCTTTTTTCTTTCCTCGTTTTTTTTTTTTTTCCCTTTTATATGATTTGAGTAGGTTATAATACTCGAGTATGGTTGAATTGTCTAGTTTATAATTTTATTTTATTTTAATAAAACACCATCACAACTTCGATGTATTTTTTAGGCTCCACCAAGTCAAGATGGAGGGGTTTAAGGTTCCCTAACTATACTATAAATGGAAAAACGAGTATATGGGAGTGGGCGTAAACCAAACCTCCAAACAAAAGCATAAAAGACAAAAGTAGTAAATGAGGAGGTAATACCTCATGTTAAAAAATGAAGATTAAAACAATAAAGACTAAAGACCTATGAACAAGGAAAATCCATATCCATGAGCCTCCATCACGGGTGATGCAATGAACAAATGGAGAGGAGCCCGCCTCTATGGAACCACACTAACAACATCTAGATAGATCCCAAATGATATCCCCACAGTGAGCAAAGTCATCTTTGATGCATCCATCGATGTTGACCTTGTAAGATTCCACCGGTGGAGAAGGCCAAAACACCAAAATAGGAGACGAAGATGGAGGATAAGTAGCAGGAATACCAAACACGGGGCGATATCCAAGCCCCTTCGTTAGTGCACAAATCGAGATAAATGGCTTGTGTGAAGACAAGAGATAGTATGATAGACCCTCCAAATGATCCTCCGAGGCTCCATTGTAATCCCCTAGTGCTTTGCATCATTTCTTGTGATCCATAAGAACCAGTGATCATCTAACGAATGATAGTAAGAATATTACTACTCCGAACAAGTTGGCATGAGAATCGCTAGCTTTAAAAAAGGTACCGAAATCCTTTATCTGTCAAAGCGAGAATTGAAATATATAAAAAAAAATGATACCATTCCTGCTCTGAAATTCAATGCCTGTGAATAGGTACAAAATGGTTTGAATCATTGAGCAACACTGACAACAAGAGGCCAAATGGCACTCGATCAGTCTCTAAATCACAACGTCAACTAGTAGTAGTCTCCGCAACAAATGCCAATGAAAGTAGTGTTGGAAATTTACTTAACATGCACAGCGGAAAATAAATTATCTTTCAATTCCCACCACG
>CAIGRH010039280.1:0-12073 GCA_903798295.1 Fraxinus nigra | reverse complement strand
AATTACATAAAACCTAACAAAAATTATTTACTTTTTAAAACTAAGTCAATTAATTTCCACTAAACGCTATTATTAGTAATTATCAGTGTATAATTAATAAAAACTTATATAGAAATAAAATAAAAATTATAGCAATACTACCTATATAATTTACATGAAATGACATAGACTATTAAGTCAATTAATATTAATATATAAAATATATAAAATTATATATACCATTAAAGTATGTATCCTACTATATGCAAAGAATGTTTAGAAAATAAGTTTTTGATTTTAAATTCATACCAATTATTTTTATAATTTTTTTTTATTGGCATCTCCTTTTGACTTTCACATGATTATTTAAAAAGACGTGCATGCCTCCAATGATACATAATATAATCAGATTGAATCGAAATGAATCAAATATGTTTACTTGAATTTTAAGCCAACCAAATCAAGAGACTTGACAAGTCACTACTTTTGACAAATTAAATGAGGTATAACTTTTTATATTATGAGATTTTAGATATATTTAATGAATATAAATTATGCATCGATTTTTGCATTCTAATACTCACATGTGTACATACTTTAATTTTTAAATTTAATATGAAGTTTTTATATTAAAACAGATATGATAGGAATTTTAGTATGTTAAAGAAATAATTTTATAATGTATTTGAAGTTGTTATTCACAGTAAAGTAGAAAGGAAACATTCAATTTTATGAATTTAAGTGTGCCAGTTTGTTTGTAGAAGTGGTAGAATTTAGCAATTGTTTGACATGCTTGCTTATTGTCAGTTCAAATCAATATTTGATAATTGATACTTTTAGTTCTTTACCCTCAAAATATGTTCTTTTTTATAATTTCATTTCATCTTTGATTTTCCTTTTTTATCTTTTGTGTAGAATCTAAATACAATCAAAAGGAATTCCTAAATACATTGTTGCCAAATGGTATCCTGCCATGTAAGTTATCTTGAAAATAAATTGTCTAGTGATGCTTTCAAGGAATTCGGACCCATCCAACGGTCTTTACAACGGAACAAAAATGATTTGTTGTGATTCAAGAAAACAAGGTTCAAGCTGAAGGGTATCCATTCAAACTCAAGAGAAAACAATTTTCAATACATCTACTAACAAGGTTCAAGGACAAATAGTACCTACTATTGGAATATACTTTCGTGAATATGTATTATTTCATGGGCAATTATATTTTGCACTTTTTTGTGGAGTTTAAATGCAAACAACAAAATTCTTGGTAAAAGGCTAAAAACGGGGGGAAAAAAAAAGAGAAGAAGAAAAATTGTAAGATGTTGACAAACAATATTGTGTATGAAGAAATGTTATTGTAATGAAGATATTACATTTTGATTTATTCAACTTTTCACATTATATACATGACTTCATCAATAAGTGTTATTCATATATATTCTTTTTAATACTTTTAATTTTTCCTTTAACAATATCAATTATATCAACTACTTTCAAAAAACATCATTAGTACTTAAAAAACATTACACATCATTCATCCGATACTTAAGACACGCAACGTACGTTCTTACTACTAGTATACAAAAGGGTGATTAGTCGAAAATGAAAAGTGAGGATTTGAATAATTGATACTTGTGGGACATTTATGCAATTAGTTAGTTGTTGGTCGGACTATTTACTAGTGGGCCAAAAGTATTTAATGAGATTAATTTATTTTGTGCCCAATAAATTTATAACATTTAGTATCCTAATGTGATTGGGATTATGATAACTAGTGTAAACCTAATAGGATTAGAATTACTAAAGCATATATATTTTATCTAGCATTAGGGTCGAAAAAATAATGGATTTTTGCTAGCAGAAAATAGTTCTCAAAAACATAATTTAGACAGTATAAACCCTCTACCTCATTGTCCTACTGTAGGAATTTTTGTCATCCAATTTTCCTGTGTAGTTTATTATTAGAGGCAGAACACTTGAGTTGCTGTGGTACATCAAGATCACAAAAAGGAATGTTTCTGTACAAAAGAAATCAATTATATAAGTTTGGATTTTCAAAGAAGAAGTCAATTTCTACCACCTGAATCGTAAAGAAGTAACGATTTTTTTATTTTTTATTTTATCACAAATCATGTTATAACATCAAAGTTGATCTGCATAGGGAATTGAATTCTTAAATTTCAGCTATGTATATCATTTTATTCCCAATAATCATTTTTTTAATCACAAATCATGTTATAGCATCAAAGTTGATCTCGCATAGGGAATTGAATTCTTAAATTTCAACTATGCATATCATTTACCGATAATCCCCCATCCTCTATAGATTTCACTACGTATCCTTAATAGATGCCTATATAAAAGCTTGACTACATTTACAGTAAATACTAATGACATCATTTTAGTCCTTTCATGCTTTATTCATTGTATAGATTCTCTCTAAAATTACTCTTGTTAAGTTCAAATTATTATTGGCAATTGTCAAATTATGTCCTAGTTGAATTGTATTAGTACTTTATCAAATTGTAATCAAAGTCAAAATATGAGTTATTGAACTCTAATTGCAGTAAAATAGTTGAAATTTGCAGTATAGATAGAGTGCAAGATATTCAAGAAGATCACATATGATCATTAGAATGCAATTATAAGTCTAAAGAGTGTGAAAGAGCCGCACGAGTTATGTTCCAAATTCTCAATTGCAACTTACAATGCATTTTCACATAGAAAACATTGGAATTTGGATAAGGCTACTAGAAGAATTATAGCTCACAGAATTAGCTTTCCAACGCATTTTAAATGACATGAGTCGGATATCGAAAGAGAAAGTTATGATAATAAATATTGACGACTGTTTAGTTGCTACTCGCCTGTCATTGACTTGGAGCTCGAACGATTTCATTTAATCCATCGGAGATAAATCGATACCAGTGACCGAAAGCTGTTGCAGAAGCACAAATTCAGGAGAACTGATGTGAGATACCAGGAGTCATGATCTGATGTCTAGAGCACGTAGTACAGGAAGGTTAATGTATAAAATATGAGTCGAGATTTGTTTTGAAGGATCAGACCTCCATTATGATCAAGGGATACTATAGGAATTGATGTTACTTGTTTTACGGGGTAGACATGTCTAAGTCGTACTGTAAATTTACTTCGATTTATAGAGGATTATGTCAAAAGTTTTTACCCAATTGAGATTTCTCTTTGACAATCTTTGTATTTTTTGCTACTTTTATTATTGATAAGGTAATCTTAGGATAAAATGACGTGATTTATTAACTATATAGAAATAATTTAAAAGTGATTTGCTGCTTTTAATTATATAATCCCCCACGCTAGTTCTAAATATTTGGTAATTTAAAACTTTTAAGTGATATCATAAACTTATTATTGACCCAAAAATTGTCTAGATGAGTCAATCACATTCTAACGTAGGATCTAAGGGTGATATGGATATTTATGAGACTTGTGAACAAATGTATAATGAGAATCTTAAGTTACATAAGGTTAGTAGATCAATTTTTTTAAAAAATTGCATAAACTTGAATAAGAAAAAGAGAGTCTTGTAATTAAACTTGAGGAGTCTATAAAATGATTGAATGAATTAAGGGTTGAGAAAGAGTCCATATAAATTAAGTTTAAAACTCTTATAAATGTCTTAAAAAATCAAATGCGAAACTTCAATCCTTTTCTAGCGGTTCTAAGAAGATTGATAACATGATATGTGTGAACAAAATAGATGTGAATAGAAGAGATTTAGACGATAATGAAATAAATCCTTATACTACTTCATCTTCTAACAGTAAGTTCGTACCAACCTCAAAACCTAAGGTTCAAATCTTGAAACCTAGAGTTATTCCTAGGTTATTCTACATGTGTCGCCGATGTGGTAAGGTAAGACATATAAGACATAAGAGTCACGAGCTCTTGAATAAGAACACGACCAAGAATATAGGTATTTGATGATTGAAATCATTGGTACAATATAAGTTTTCTTCACCTAAGGTTCAAAATTTAAAATTTAGGATTGTTTCTAAATCCATTCCGACATATCATAATTGTAGTGTTTTAGGTGTAAATGCCTTAAAACCCTTGATTAGGAAAAATAAATAAGGTCTAACTGGTTATTTTAGATTATTGACTAATCAAGTTAGTCACATGATTGAATTAATGACTCAAATGACTAAGATTATATTGACTAAGATTACATCTTTTTCTAAGAAGATTTGGGTAAAAAAAGTGAAGTCGCAAGTCAAAACGGTGATTTACATTGCGATATTGCTCGCGCTGCTCTTAATGGTAAGGACATTTTTGTGCCTCGTTGAGTAGGTAGTTTCCGTGCCTCATTCATGATACCTACATATTCATGCATGCACTCTAAACTTTTTCATTGTTTGTTTTGCATTTTATTTATTATCTTGAAAAATAAAAATAAAAAAGGAGGAAAAAGATTTTCTTTATTTTTTTGCACATGTTATTTACTAGTTATGTTCATATTTGGTAATAAAATTTTCATTAATTTGTTTAGAACTTTTTTGAAGTACTTGGTATATGCTATTACTTGTATATTATGCATGTACACATTAAACTCTTGTAAGTGGGTTTTGATCACGTTTTTGAGATTTGGGATGACGGTCATCTGTGTGGTAAATTGATTTTAAATATGGAATGACCTTTAAACTAGTTGACTTAAACTCTTGTATGTTCCTCTTAAAAGAAAGATTACTATTGAGCTTCAAAGAATTTTTTTTGAATTGCATAAAGTGTTGAGAGATGATCTTATACTTTTCTTTGTAACTTATATGACTTGAGTGATTAAACTTGTATGGTATTTTAACGCATCTTTGGAATCAACGACCTAAAACTCGTTGCAGGAATCATGTAGAAATCTTAATGAAGTCGAATCTGCCCTTAAAATTTGAAAACTAAAAGAAATGTATATCTCTTTGTGTGTGTGCGCACGCGTAGGCGGGCACTCATAGATAGGGGAGAAAGAAAAAAGTTATAAATTATGAGCTATTTAATTTATAAAAGTCCTAATAAAACTAAGTTTGACTTCACACTTTGACGAATATATTCATTTACTAGGATTCTTTGCACGTCATTTCTCATTGATATAAGATTTTGAGACTTGTTTACATGAATTTAATATCACTTTTCACACATAAATGACTTATATAATTTACTCCACTAGGTTTAAAATAAGTTACGTGGAAAAAAGTTTACTTGTTTATGAACTATGTATGTATAAGTAAGTAAATAACTGTTCATAATAATAAATTTGAAAATCTATGAAAAAAACAGTTGGTCTCAAAATTGAATTTTCTTCCTCATATCACATATTTTTGTATCATTATACACGGGCATATTTTTTTTTTTACTCATTCCTCTTTGTGTTTGATATGATTATTACTTGTCTTTTCTTTGTTATTCGTGATAAAAAGTGGGGCAAATGTATATTTATTTCAGTGAGTTGATTATATGATTTAGAGGAGAGTTTTTAATTTTTTGATTGATAAATGACTTAAGGCGAGTTATTTGATATTTGGAATTTTATTATTGATATAGTGTCGCTTTTTGTATATATTGATAAAAAATTCTATGATTTATTTCTAAATTTATAATTCACAAGATATTGCATGTTTCAGTGTTACACGTGTTTTATTATGTATTTAATTTAATTTAGTTATATGATTTTGATTCTATTAGTTGACTTTTACTTTTCACGTGGTATTGTGGTTTCCACGTGTATCGGGAAATATGTTGCCAAAATATTGAATAAAATTTCGGGAAACTTTGAAATAAATATGATTTTGTCACGGAGTACCGAATGTGGTGATTGTTAAGTCCAAATTATTATTGGCAATTTCGAAATTTGTAATTGACAAATTTTTAGTTCAAATCATCTCCTAGTTGCATTGTATTAAGAGTTTATCAAATTATAATCAAAATCAAAATATGAGTTGTTGAGTCCTAATTATAGCAAAAGAGTTGGAATTTGTAGTATAATCTTGAAGGAGTCTAAGAATATCATATGTGATAATTGGAATGCAATTAGAAGTAAAGAATCGCACAAGTTATATATATAAAACTTCCAAAAGTGTGTTAAATCGTATTTTCCATCGAAATCATTCCTTTGAGATCCAAAACACATTTATTGATTCAAAGATTAAACGAGCATATTATTTGAACCACAAATTTATCCAAAATTTGATTTGTTGATCAAGTCATATTGGTTTATATTAAACCAAGGATCAAAATACACAAAGATTGTTTGATCAAACACCAAACCGAAGAGCGATGAACTTTTTACTGAATCCACCGAAGATAAATCGATACTAGGGATCGGGAGCTGTTGTAAAAGCACAAATTCAGGAGAACTAATGTGCAATACCAGAAGTCGGGATCTGACGTCTAGAGCACGTAGTTCAGGGAGGTTAAGGTATAAACTAGGAGTCGAGATTTATTTTGAAGGAGTTCACTTCCAGTAGAATCAAGGGAGACTATAAGAATTGATGTCAGAAGTTCTACGGAGTTGACTGGTCTGGGCCGTACTGTAAATTTACTTTGATTCTAACTAGCAAAGTGCTGAAATTTTTTACTCAAATGAGGTTTTTCTTTGATCATCTTTGTATTTTTTGCTACTTTTATTATTGATGTGATATTCAAATTTAGGATAAAATGACGTGATTGATTAACTATCTAGAAACAATTAAAAATTGACTTATTATTTTTAATTTTATAATTCCGCACATTGAATTTAAATATTCGGTAATTTAAAACTTTCAACTCTGTCAAGAGTATTCTCAAGTTGGAGGGAGACTGATGACTTAGCTCGGTCATTCGCTGTAGGTACTTGGCATAGCTTGACACTAGGAGCAAAACTAGGCCATTACTGAAACACTACTTAGCTCGATTTGGTAAGGCAACACTTGGCATCAAGGATTTACAAATGTCAGCAATGGTCACAGCTGTAACTAATGGGAGCAAAACTAGACCCAATGCAAGAATTTTTAAGTAAATGCTATAAGTAGGTTGATACTGTGGAGGCGCTCTTGATCACCAAGAACCTAGGAGACTGTAGAGAGCCAGAACCCACGAGAAAATCTCATGATTAGCCCAGGGGGAAAGATGATAGGGGTGAAAACACAGAAAGGCATGATAGGAATAGATCAGTTGATCAAACAGGACAACGACCATAGTATACCCCTCTGAACAGTTAAATGACCAACCTCCTAATGCAAATAAGGGATAGGTTGGAACTTGAATGACGTAAATGAGACCGAGAAAAGTATTCTTATTTCACAAAGGTCATGGCTAAGACACATAAGATTTTCTGCAGCTGAAGAAGGAGATCAAACGATTCCTGAAGAAGATATACTTGTCCAAGTTTGCAAAGGTCGACAAGGGAAAGGAAAAAACCGCGGAGAGCGGAATCCTCCCCACAAGTCGGTGTAATCAACTAGCCAAGAGCCAACTTAAAAAAAGCTACTACTCAAAAGATGTAGATTAGCTAGTTAATAAATTATCTAAGTTGTCATGTAGTTTTGTTCCATTTCATTTTATATATAATGTTAACTACTAACTTGATAATGATAATGCTATGTGTACATAAAATTATCCATAGGCGCCCTCCCAATAGGGGGGGTGCTATGTGTCCATTATGGCACCCCTTATGTACATAACTATGTACATATAGCATTACCCACTTGATAAAGGCCCTGACATTATAGTTTTGACGTGCCATTGTGTAGAATAAATCAATGAATATATTGGAACTATTCAACGACAAAGATGACAAGAAGGTTTAAAACTTCCAAATGCCAACAAATCTGTAAGATACATAACTCTCTCAAATGAGTAAGGTAACACTAGAAACCATATATTGGAAGAAGCACAAATCTCTCTTTCGAGTAAGTAGACGCCCAAATGCCAAATGTTGGTAGATGAATAAATTTCTCGATTGAGTAGGTATTGTTCACTAAGAGTTGGACCCCAACATATAATTTTTTTGCGACCCCAATGGTTTGAACCCAAGATCTCCCCCCTTAATATGCTTAGACCAATCTTAATATATAATTTTTTTTATACAATTATAAGCATCATTATTAGGTCAACACAACGGATGGAACTCCTAATCAACTAAATGAAAGTAGGACTCTAATTTAATCTCAAATTNTTGTATGTTACAACATGTTTCTTAGAAAAGATAGGACAGCTCTACACTAAAGACAAATCTTATTCATTTTATTGTCACTTGAATACTGATTACAAAGATGCACCACATGTTTTTGTAGACAAAATAATGACATAACTGATTCAAGAATGTTGCTTCTTCAGGCCTTCACTCAAAGCAATATTAGCGAGGCTGTAACCCCCATCAATAACTAGATTCTGCCCACTAACGTATTTTGATTCATCACTTCCCAAAAACACAGCAGCCTCAGCCACATCATTTGCCTCTAAAAATGCCCCTTTCAAGTTTGCTATCTGAGACACAAATTCCTCCAGCTTTTGCTTTTCTGTGATTTGAAACACTTCCATGACCGGCGGAGTGGCCACTGCAAAAGGAGAAATGCAATTCACTCTAATTCCGTGCTGCCCCAATTCGATGCACAGATTCTTCATAAACCCTACCACTGCATGCTTTGATGCTACATAAGCATGAGGAGCATTCCCACTAGTCACAGAAGCCGCACTTGCAGTAAACACGATGCTCCCTTTCTTGGCTGGAATCATTACCCTTGCGGCGTGTTTAGCGCATAGAAATAAGCCAAAAACATTAACATCGAAGACCCTCTTAAAGTCTTGGTACTCGGTTGCCAAAATTGTCAAATCAGTCTTACTAGGGATACCAGCATTTCCAAACATTATGTCGAGTCCACCATACTTGGAAACAGCCATGTCTACGACATTTTGGACTTCGGCGTCACTAGTTACATCACAGTGGATGTAGGAAATGACTTCTGGAGAGCCTATGTTTTCACACACTACCTGGCCGAGTTCATCTTGGACATCAGCAATAATGACCTTAGCTCCATGTTGGACGAAAAGCTTGGCCACGCTTTCCCCTATGCCACCGGCACCACCAGTTATTATAGCCACCTTGCCTTCTAGCCTGCAAATTCAAACAGGAATCTTAATTAAACTCCATTAGATTGAACAAACTATATAAATTAGTACAGGCTCGTGATGATCACCTGTTTTTCATTGATCTAGCAACGAATTAAAGAGCCTTTCAGTGCAATTTCTGGGGGAAAACAGGAATCCTTTCGGATTAAATTTGAATGAAATTATTACTGACTGAAGAGTTCAATGGGAGTTGATCATATATGTATTATCAAGGAAAATGGACCAGTATTTTGTCCGCAGCTTCAGTTGATTAAATTTATGCAGTTTTCAACATCTTCGCATGATTTTTCTAAACTAAGCATCATATTTTAGTGCAACTTTCAAGCATTTTATTCGCACAAGTATTAGACTATAAGTATACAATATTGTCCTTGACATTGTCAACTGTTTTAAAGTATAATTTATTAGAAATGCAAAGCAGTACTTAAACCAAAAATAACATTAATGTTTCTTGGACAGGGTTGGGGACCAACCCAAAAACAGGAGCGCAACTTGGCGCCCCCCTATTGGACAGCCCACCCTCCAATAGGGGGGCACCAAGTGGCTCCCCTGCATTTGGGTTGGTCCCCAACCCAGTCCAAGAAGCAAGGCTCAATGAATAATTGCACATATCGAGTAAGCGTGATGTCATAATGATGATAAAAAAACGTAAAACACCTCTCATGAATATTACTTTTTTTCGATAACAACAAATAAAATCATCATAAAAAGAAAGTCTTATAATTGCTGGAAAATGGTGAAACATGGTAAAATTAGTGCACACCCATAGGCGTTAGTACTTGACCGCACGTCTAAAGTCACATGGCCTAATTTAAACCACTGTCTAGTAGCATACAATATTGCCCCTTTCTACCTCTTCATCATGCTATAATTTCATAAGTAACCCATTAATCACAAAGATAATGCTATGTGTACATAACATTATCCATATGGGGTGTCATAATGGACACATGACACCCCTATTGGGAGGGCGCCCCATGTACATGACTATGTACATATAGTATTGTCCTAATCAAAATTGGATTAGTCACCCCAAAAGGTGACTGTGATGCCATATTGTCCCAATTCAATGCACAAATTCTTGATAAGTCCTGACAAAATTGTCTAAAAGATTATGTTATGGTCAAAATTATAAACAAAGTGAATATGGCCCAAGGTTCACGATTTCTTTTTGTTTCTTGATTTATTTTTTATATTTTTTTAAAAGAAAAATCTTATTTTACTAAATAGATTATTGCTGTAGCCTAATGATTAAGGTTTCTTATTTGCATTTTGTACATGAGTTCTTTCAAAAATTTTTACAATTAATTCTCAACTCGTAACCCTTACGAAAAATTTGTTTCAGCCTTTAAAATTGGAATTTTCGTTTCCCAACCACAAGTTCCATTCGCACGTTTCATTATCTTTACATAATTTTACTTTGATGTTAAAGTTTCCTCACATGAACAAGCTTTTATTTTTATTATTTTTTTAATGGATAAAGTGGGCCAAACACTATACTTAAATGTAACCTAATCTTTTAGGCAGAAACATTTCATTATTTTATACTTCCAAATTTTAAAAGAGTAAATCCTTTATGATTATTTTAATTTACATATCTTGTAAAAATTTTGAATGCACGGCCATCTGTTAAGGAAGTTTGCAAATTGTTTGAAGATGTCAAAATCTCGTTGTGAGTTTATTTATGTTTAATTAACTCAAACATAATTGTTTTTTTTTTCCCCTTCACTTTCTTCTTGGGAATTATTTTTTGTATTTCGTTTTCGCTTTGTTTTCATATTTATGTACACATGTAACTATGTTATTTATGATTTTTTTCGATATTTTGGGTTCCGTAAAATCAAATCTTGATTTCTCTCATTTGCATTTTTTCTTTATGTATGGTTGACGCAGAATTTATTAGTTTTATACACTTTTAATAAAGTTTCTAAACAAAATTTGTAACTTTATTATTTTTTTTCAAAATCGTTATCTCTGCTAGCTACTACTAACTTATCGACTTCTGCTCATTGTACTTCCATCTACCGTCGTAGGCCTCTCAAACTTAAAATCGTGGCTCTCCCAATGCAACAAATCACTCCCATTTTCCACCCAGTAGTATAACCCCATGCTCATTCAAGATTAGTCATTCATATTCAAATGCAACTTGATGCACTATATATGTTATAAAGCTACACAACTACCCCACAAATTGCGTAAACTAAGAACTAAACTGCAATTAGATTCCCATAATTAATCTTTCACAGTTTGTCATGACCCAATTTATTGTGAATCCCCTTTTTCGTTGCATTTCTTTATGTATGGTTCTGACCATGCTACGCAATACGATTATTTCGGATTGAATGTAAGATGTTGGACTCATTATATTTATGTGATGATGTTCCTCATGACACAAAGTGAAAAAGTTTATGCCTACCCCATATATGGTGTTTTGGTGATGAGTAATGCTATCACCAGTAGACTATCTAAGTGATAGTGAAGGCCCACCTTTAAGTCCCTATTTGGTGTAACTAAAAAATAGATAAAAGTTAATAAAATGTATATTGAAAAGTTGTTAGCCTCATAGAATGTGTGGTTAAAATACATTATTGACCGACTTAGAATTTTAGCAAAATTTTAAGCCATACCAATCTGGGGCAAAATATGAAATATGGGCTCACCTGCCATCTAAAGTGGTTCTAAGTATCTCCGATATTATATACTCCCTCCATAGTCATATTTTCATTTTTTGTTTGTCCCAAATTATAGTCATATTTCTTATTTGAGAGTGTAGCTAATATATTAGTTTCCTAATAGGTTACTATTTAATGTCTTTTGCTATCACAAATATAAACCACTCCATACTCAATTATAGTTGAAACAATAATAATAATAAAAAAAAAATCATCTTCCATGCCATTGATTCATTTGTATTTGGAGTATGAAAAAAGTCTCACTTGTTAGAATAATTTAAAAAATGTGG
>CAIGRH010039239.1:0-10683 GCA_903798295.1 Fraxinus nigra | reverse complement strand
AATTATATATACTCATAATTCACAGACATATAAAATACATGAAAATGTCCTACGGATCATAATCAAGGGCAAAAATATCGAGAGCTATCTTTTCCCTCCATCTATTTATTTAGAATCCATTAACTTGTTCTATTGGACGATTGATGCTCAAGAATTCTATATATTTTACTACGTACATACCACAATCACCCCTGAAAGAATATAAACAATGGTAAACGAAGTGTAATAACTAATTGAATATGAACAAGTGAATATGTAATTGTAATAAGAAACTTACTAAAGAGTTTGTTTATTAGTTTTGATATTCCTTTCTATGGCAAGAGTGTATGTTTCCAAATCAATGTTGATTTCCTTTAGGAGTAGCGGGACAATGATACTAGCAGCCTTCAAGTCCTCTTTGAGTTGATCCGTCTGTAATGCAACCCTTATCAGGATCATACACAAATATTGTCGCTTTGCAAAAGTCGATCTCAACTACGAGCCAATGTTTATGAGTACATACCAGAAAATATGCATGTGTACAGTCATGCCATTTCCTCCATATGATGGTTTCACTCCGATGATATATTCCATTAGCTCTATATGCATTCTGAAACAATCCCCTCGCTCATGTAAATCCAACATAGCGAAGGTCAATTCATTATTAAATTGCACATCCAATATAACTCGCGAACCACGAAATGACTAGGGATATTTTGTTGCCCGAGCTCGCAACAAATGCAATGCCATGTCAACATGTTGAAAGTTGAATATATAGTTATATACAAAGTAATTGAATAACACAAATAATGAGTTACCATACTTATATCATCTAGAAACCAGCCCCTGGTTTCAACACATCGTTAAACCATTTTTTCGCGTCTTCTAAATTGATATGACCCAACTTGTATGGAACACTGAAGAAAAAAAATGCAAAATTGTAAAAAAAAAAACAAGTGACAAGTAAAATAATACAAATTCAATAAATTGGTAAGGATGCTTACCCATCGCCTAAATTGGAGAGCCACTTGGAGAAATGCTTCTTCTTAACTGGGTCAACATCCCGAAAAAGACCAACATGCATATTATCAACAAGTCTTCTCCACTTAGCTCCGATCATGTATGGAGATGAAACTTTTCTAAGTCTTTTATCTCGCATCAAGGCATCGGTTTGTTGATAAGTTTTATCCAAATTTCTCTTCTTTCGAGTAAAAACCTTAGTGTACATCCCAGTCCCCACATCAATGTCTACTACATCCGTCTCCATCTCAATGTTCCCTGCAACTGTCTCCATCCCAATCTCTCCCGTTTTAGCCTCCCTCTCAATGTTCCCTACCACTGTCTCCATCACAGCACCCCTTGCCTCAATCTCTCTCTCAATGCTCCATGTAACGGCCTCCATCGCAATTTTCCTTGTCTCAGCCTCCTCATCATTATCTCCTACCACTGTCTCCATCACAACACTCACTGCCTCCTTCCCAATCTCCTTTGTCTCAGCCTCTTTTCCTACCTCAGTCTTCCTTTCAATGCTCTTTGCAACCTTTTCATGGTTATCTCCTTCGGTCCCAAATATTCAATCAGCCCCAAATGAATGATTTGTGTCGAGGTGTTTGCTTGGTCTCATCCAATTCATTATAGTATCGACCTTCATATTTATCTCTTCGTATTTATCGAAAAACCTCTCTACGTGGTGCAACAATTGTCTCAACATATCATCGTGGTTGCAAGAAGCTCGACTATTACGTGTAGGTCTTCGATTTGTAGGATGAGAATGTTGATGTACACGAGCAGTCCCTGAACTTTGCACCTAAAAGAATAAGAGAACATATAGTTAGCACCAATTCGTCGTAATGAAATATTATAATTTAAGGTTAAAAATATGCATACATCGTCAATTCGTCATCACATATATTCGGATATACTCTCTCCCTTTGTCTTTGCGGTGGATCTAGATCATCATCTAGTTTTGCATCACCAACATCTGGGTATTCTCCATCCTCGTAGAGATAAAAATCTAAGATTGGATCTTCTTTTCTAGTTCCGTGAACGAATAATTTCACATATTGTTGTTCAGTCTCATCGGAAGAAGCTGGCAATGAGCAACGAACTTGGAGCTGAATAATTGACAAACAAAATCATTTTAGTAGTATGTAAGGTAACGTGCAAAAGTAATTACAATATAGAAGACATACTTACTTGTGGGTCATCCAAGACTTCAACAATATCATGAGAATTATGAGTAAGTGTTGATTTCCAACTACACATTCTCGACAGCCCGTTGATAGATAACCTAGCATGATACATATTTGCTATTCGAGGAATAGACTCGAATGCCCACACCAAAAAGAAGATGTATAAGTTATATACAAATATTTAAAATCAAATAAAAACAATGTCTAAATCATAAGTTTTGACCATTTACCTGTATCGCTAGTGGAAATCCCCACAATGAATATTTGGGTTTCTAATCCTTCGACACACTAAGGAATGCATGTACCGTAAACTTGAAACTTTTAATTCCCCATGGATATGCATTGAATAACTCCAAATCATCAACTATATCTAAAGTGCGAAGATCTATAGATGTATTTTTGTTTCTTTGGACCTTAACACAGTCTCATATATAAGCACTAAACCCAGCTTATATTTATCATCCATGTCTTGTATCTCTTAGTCAAATGCCTTATTTAATTAGCTATTGGAAAATATTTCTTTTTCAGTCTACTATTTTCATTTATATGGCTCTCATACTCTTCCTCATTCGCAGGGCTTAATCCAGTGACAAGCATAAACTCGTATAGGGAAAAACGAACAACTTTTTCCAAGCACAAACAAAACCACAATTTATCCTCATTGACGGAGACAACCCTTCATAATAATAGATTGTGAATTAATTGAGCAGTTATTTTCACGTTCCTGATGTCATACAGTTTACCAAAGCACGACTTCAAGAACATTTCCTTATGGTCATCATCTTATGCTTCATATACTTTTTCCACATTCTACACATTAGAAAAGGTTGTAACCTTCACATCACAGCGATCACAAATGTTGTGTGTGTGTGTGTGTGTGTATACATATACCATCTTGCAAATAACACGAAACTATTAGCAACTCAATTGAAGTATGTAAACTAAACAATCATAGAGAAAAATCTCAAAATAATCCACCAAATTACTCCCAATAAAATAGACAATGACTCAATAACCTTTAGGATCAACAAAGATGAGGCTCCAGCATCGAAATAAACATATTAAGGAAATCATTCTTCCTTTTAAATTACCCTATAAGCAATCATTTTTGCAACCATTAAACTATAGAATCGTTCAATACCTTTCCATCTAAAAGGAAAGGAGAAACTAAAAAAGAAGCATTTTTCTCTATATACATAAGTGAAATCACCATGACAAGGTTGTAATAAAATGCCAAGGCATTGCAAAAGTGAGTTCATGTTTTTCTCCCTAAAAATTAAAGTGTGGCTTTATAATCAAGTTCATTGAATAGTTTGTTTGAGATCAAATAGTGAAAGACACATTGTCTCAAATGTGCAAAATACTCTCCAAATTAAATAGTGGGATTTGGTTTTACTGGTTTACTAGTTTTTTCTGGTTTTTTGGTTTATTGATTTTTTTTGGTTTACTAGTTTATGTTAAAGCTTTACTGATTTTTTCTTTCATTTTCTATTTACTGGTTATTAGTTTAATTGATAAGAACTTATTTCCCATAAGGGGCAAACTGCTCAAGATATAGACACAAATAAATAAATTCTCTTTCCCTACAATCAAGCACATCTATAGACCAAAAGGTCTCTCGTGTATAGTGTACATCTTCCTTTATTTTCTTCTTCTTTATACTAGTAAACAACTAGCAAAACTACTCCTTCCAATACAAATTATAAAGGCGCAGAATTAAACTTTTGCAAATTGGCTTTGACATAACGCAATTTACTCCATTTCCATGGCTGTATATCACAGATTTCAAAAAGCAATTTAGAAGATGAACATAGTGGAAATCAACCAAGGATAATCAGTATAAGAAAGAAAGGATTTTAGAGAGGCGACAAGCAGAAGACCACTCATAACTAACAACCATTAAAAGCCGGGCACATGAGAAGGTTTATGTAACAAATGATTCAAATTTACTTCGGTATATGCAAATTTTTGTTCAATCCTTCCTCGCACCTCTGCTTCTTCTTCTTTGCTGCTGGTGTTATATTTTCAAATTTGGGAGCCGTTTTGTGAGTTTTCTCTTTTTAGGGTTGAGGGTAAAAATGAAAAATAGAAAATGGAAACCCTTTTTTTTTTAAAGGAAAGGAGGTTAAAGGACAAAAAAAACTTTCAATTGGGTCAAAAGGCCTAATGCCACTATTCTCACATCCAGTTTTTCACAATTCATTATTCAGTTCTCATAAAGCAATCCTAAACTCTACCTTTTACTTTTACTTTTACTTTCCTTTTCCTTTTCTTTTCCCATTCAAGAATAGCTCCCGATTTCTAGACAATGTTGAGCTTCTTAATGGCGCTGCTTCTTCTGTCACCGCAACCCTCCCCTCAAACTCTCGTATTGTTATTGACTGTGAATCAAGAACCCCATTTTGCACTTTTTTTGGTTTCACAACTACAATAGAAGAATTTGCAGAATCCTTGAATTTTCAGACAAATCCAGCATTCATTGTACATTTATGTATACACAACTGCATACATAAATTGTATATGTAGAGCTGTAGAAAGAAGAAACATATATAGAAATGGAGCACAAGGGGCACATCGAACAAGATGACAATTTGTACGGAGGGAAGTATCGGATGAAGCATACATGGATGTTGATTTTGATGCCGAAGCCGACACAAAAACAACATGAAAGCTACGATATTTTTTACTCTCTCTCCATATATGTATATACATGTACATTTTTACTTTTATAATCATGTAAATTTACAATCTCACTGGTGTTTGAGCTACAAAAACTGAAGAGTACGAAGAAGAGGTTGCAGGAGACCGAGGAAGAAGTAGGGGCAAGACATGTAAGCCAAGGTGGAGAAAGAGATGGGTGCCGCTGAAGGTATTACATTTATGAAATTGATGTTATAAATGTACATGTTAATTATTAGTTTTCGCGCTGTTTAATTGGAAGTGTTAATTTTGTAATCTATAGTTTTGTGGGATTTTTTGCTGTTCGGAGAAGACAAGCATATAAGGGTTCAAGCTGAGGCTACTGGATAATTAGGATTTTATTATTTCCACTAATTGTTTGTTGATGTTTAAATCATGAAGGGATGTAGCTACAGGAAATAGAGTTGTTGGTTTATAATTGAATTTTTCCATAGTTTTAGTTGACTTCAGCTTGAGTGTTCAATTCTTTATAATTTTCTATTATGACAAATGGGGTTGGATGCCAAGATGAATCTGCTTTATTATAGACGATTAATGTGGTTACGCTTGCCTACTTCAATTCATAAGCAGACTTGTTATGTCGTTTGCACTTGACTTGCATATGAATATCAGAAGTTTTTGTTGCCTCATTATTGACTAGAGTTGATGCAATTTAAACTTGCTCTATGACGCTCTTCAAAGTCATTCTATTCTATAGTCTGTACATGATCTTTGATTGAAATAAATTTTAGTGTTATCTTCTTTTCTGCTTAAGATTTCTTTTTATACATAGGTGTCGACATTCTTTGAGCATCTAATCAATGTCTTTCACTACATTGATTACCCTTGCTTCAACTCGTTTGGAGGATTATAGACTGGGCGAGGAGGAAGATGATGGTGTCCCGAGGGTTGGCAAAATCATGAGTTCACAGAATAATTATTGTGATTGTCCTGATTGTAAGCTCGCATAATAGGAGTCATAGAGGCGACAAGCAAGGCTTATTTATGTGAGATGCTCTACAATGATGGTATATCTGGGCTGTTAAATATCTATAGATTTTGTTTCTAGGTTTGCCCCGTTCTGCCTTATTCAGCTTATTTAATATTATTTTTGTACACATGTATTTGATTTAGCTATTCGTACCCCAATTACATTTTTTCATATGCTTGTTAGGTTTCTTTTATTTTAATTAGATCTTCACATTTCATAGTTACTCACACTAAATCATGTCTATTCCCATCTACCGTTTTCAAATTTTAAATTGGAATTTACACCTATTTGGCTACTTCAATATTCCACCTTAGCCAATAGTATAACAATTCTAAGTGCTGACTTATTGTTAAGTTCTTCATGCTTAACTCATAACCTGTACATTCTTTATACACATTACATATGATAAAAAATTCAACGAGGACATTGATGGTACTTGAAAGTCTTGATCCTTGATATGTTGTGTCAATACTTCCCCTTTTTAAAAAATTAAATCAAATTAGTGACTTTGAAAACTAGACTGATTTTAAGCCCAAGAGGTCGTGCCACAATTTCAGGTTTGTGTGAGTAAAGAAACATCGAGAGAACCAAAATGTTGGGTTTTGATGGTTCTTTTTATTATTTTTTTGTGGGCTGTGGGTAGTTGAAAATTTCAAATCTTGGAATTCTATAATGCAAGATTTCATATTGGAATCTCAGAATTGAAAATATTTTGACATAGCCATTATGGCATTCCTGGTTCTTATTCAATATATCAGGTGGAACTTTATTGTTTCTATGTCATGACTTGGTTTTTAGCAATATCAGCAAGCTATCGATTTCAAACATTCGTCATAAATCTTATAAGTTTAATGTCCTTTCACTATAGAAGATGTGATTCTTTTGTATCTTATATGAGTCATATCTTTTTTTCACAAACTGAAATTTATACAGTATAAGCTAGATGCTATAATTGTGAAGAGAAGTTATACTAAGCATTTTGATAATTATATGTTACAATTTATTCTGATATTTATTCACTATAGAAAGGTACCGAAAAGAGTTACTTAAACATAAGTGTTGAATTAGTGATTTATATATTGACCCACGATGTCACCAAAGGCAGTGATGAAAAACTATTTAGCCCATGTTTGGTAAAGATTAAAATCAAATTTTTAGTAGATTTGATAAAAGTTGATAAAATGTGTGGTTGAAAAATTGTGGATTCATGAAATGTGTGATTAAAATTAATTGTTGACTTTGATGTGATATTTTAATTAGATTTTAATCCAAACCAAACATGGGCTTAGTAAAAAAGAAAAGGTTTAGAGTCCAAAACCATAATAGAGAATTCATCAGCGAGTTCATGGATCAATGAGTGCATCATCTTGTAACCATATGAGTTTTTAAACCAGTTCGCAATCTTAATACATGTGTTTTCAATTGCTTAGATTCATAATTATAAGTATTGATGTGCTTTATCTAATGAACTTGAGAAAATTCAGATTTATTTCTCTTGAATTCTTCACAGTAATACAATAGGAAAGAATGCCTATTTATATACAACAAACCCTAGAGAAAACGGTAACAAATCAGCTAGGATATTCTAAATTAATTTCCCTAAAAAATAGGAACTAAATATCCTAAAATCTGGTTCCTAATAATCTGGTATTTACACAGAAATAGTCAATACATTTGTAAATTTATAGCTAATATCCACAACACTCTTCCTCAAGCTGGAGCATAGATGTTCTTCATGCCCAGCCTGCATACAAATTCTTCAAACTTGAGTTCGGGTACTCCTTTTGTCAACATATCTGCAGTTTGTTGTCCTATAGGGATATACACCAAACAAATAACTCCATTTTCCAATTTTCTTTAATGAAATGTCGATCAACCTCCACATGTTTTGTCCTATCATGATGAATAGGATTATGAACAATATTAATTGCTGCCTTGTTGTCACAGTAAAGTTGCATAAGATTGTCTTTAATTAACCGTAGTTCTTTGAGAACACATTTTATCCACATAACCTCACACACTGCATGTGCTAGTGCTCGAAACTCTACTTCAGGACTGCTTTGTGCTATTATAGTTTGCTTCTTACTTCTCCAAGTCACAAGGTTAACCCATACCTTAGTACAATAACCCGTTGTAGACTTCCTATCCACAACATTTCCAACCCAATCCATATCAACAAAAAACTTCTATATTCAGTTTTTCTACCTTCTCAAAATAAAGTCCTTTTCTTGGTGTTGACTTTAAGTATTAAGTATTCAGTTTATTGCCACTAAGCGAGCTTCTCTCAAAGAGTGCATGAACTGGCTCACTAAGCTAAATGCAAAAGCAATATCAGGTCTGGTATGGGAAATGTAGATTAATCTTCCAACCATCCTTTGATATCTCCCAATCTCCACGGGTGCATTATTTTCTTCAAGACCCAACTTGCTATTTGGTTTAACTGGTATAGCAGCAGGTTTATAGTTAGTCATGCCAGTTTCCTTTAATAAATCTAGGATGTATTTTCGCTGTGTAACTAGAATACCTTTAGCCGTTCTAGTCACCTCTATTCCTAGAAAATATCGTAGCGGTCCAAGATCCTTAATTTCAGACTCTCGAGCCAATTTTGTCTTTAATCCATCCAGCTCTTCTTTGTCATCCCCCGTTAGTATAATATCATTAACATACACGATCAAAATAGCAAACTTTCCTTTTGTAGACCATTTGTAGACAATAGTGTGGTCGGCTTGCCACTGAGAGTATCAGCATGTCTTCAAAACTTTTCCAAATCGATTGAACTAGGCCCTAGATGACTGTTTAAGGCCATAAAGAGACTTTTTTAACTGACACACTCTACCAGCAGGACCTTTTTCTTTGAAACTAGGTGGCATATCCATGTAAACTTCATCTTCCAATTCTCCATTCAAAAAGGCATTCTTGATATCAAGTTGGTTGAGAGACCAATCCAAATTTGCATCAAGAGAGAGAAGAATACTTATAGTATTCAACTTTTCTATTGGAGCAAAAGTCTCTAGGTAGTCTATTCCGTAGGTTTATGTGAAACCCTTCGCTACAAGTCTTACTTTATACCCACCAACACTTCCATTAGCCTTACATTTGATTGTAAATACCCATTTGCACTCTACATTCTTCTTGTCTTTAGGCCTTGGTACAAGATCCAATGTGTTATTCTTTATTAAGGCTACCGTTTCTTTTTGAACAGCTTTCTTCCACTCATTTGACTCAAGGGCTTCATGGGTTTTTTTGGAATAGTGGTATTAGATAGATTAGCCACAAAACTCCTATACTCCTTGGACAATTTTGCTTATGATAGGAACTTGTACATTAGATGTTTGGTACAATCTCTCACTCCTTTCCGTAACGCAATAGGCAAATTTGTAGACTTCTGAGCTTCGTTCTTAGCATGCTCAGTAGATAGGTTATGATCCTTCCTTAGGTTAGATGTTGGTTTTGCTTGGTTTATAACTGGTTGTACCTCTTGAGTTTTATTTTCCGTCGTGAATAGACACGAAACTCACCTATTGGTTTTTCCAAACGTGAATTAGCTTCTATCCCTCCATTCCTTAGTGACACTATTGGTTGATTGTTAGGTAGGTTAAGATGAAGGTCCGAACTGGGTGATGAGGTATTTGGTAGATTGGATTTTAAACTGGAATTTTTGGTAGACTGAGAGACTAGTATAGGGACTTTGGTTTGGACAGGTTCTAAGGTGTCAAAATCCTAAGAATTATTTTCTCTTAAATTCTCCTCCTAAAGAGAATTACTTGGGTAGAAAGGCTGATTTTCAAAGAACTTAACATCCATGGTGACGAATAGTTTCTTTGTTTCGGGATTATAGCATTTGTACAATTTCTTGGTAGGAGAATATCCTAGAAACAGACACTTGATGGCTCTAGGGGACAACTTTGTTCTTTGAAGACTCGGAAGATATACAAAAGATGTACAACCAAAAGTTTTGAGTGTAAGATTGGAGGTAACATGGTGATTTTGTGGGTAGCTTTCAAGAAAGACAAAGATAGGTGTCTTGAATTTAAGAACTTGAGAAGGCATACGATTTATAAGATAGGATGCTGTAAGAATGGCCTCCCCTCCAATATACTTTTGGTACATTATTTGTGAACATAATGGCCCTAGCAACCTTTAAAGGTGTTTGTTTTTATGTTCCACAACCCAATTTTGTTGTGGTATTCCACTGCAAGAACTTTGGTGGACAATCCCATGCTATGATAGGTAACTTCCTAAAATGGAATTGAAATACTCAGTTCCATTATTCGTGCGGAGTACACAAATTTTAGTTTGAAACTGAGTCTTTACCATGGCACGAAATTGTTTAAAGGTTTGTCCAGCTTAATATTTTTCCCTTTAAAAGGTACACCAAAGTTGTCCTAGAGTGCTCATCAATTAATGTAATGAGCCATTTGGTTTTTGATAGGTTGTTAACCCTTGAGGGACCCCAAATATCACTATGTACCAAAGAAAAATGTTGGGATGGTGTAGAAGGATGAGCAAGAAATGGAACACGTGCCTGTTTAGCCATTTGACAAAACTCATGTAATAAACTTAAATCTTTATTTTTGAATAAGGAAGAAAACAATGTTTTTAGATATGGAAACCTAGGGTGGCCTAATCTATAGCGCCACAACATTATTTTAGAATAAACAAATTCACGTTGAGAGATTTGAGCTTGTCCTTTCACGGGCCCTTTATTCTCGAGATAGTACAGCCCCTCATATTCTTTGCATCTTGAAACAGACATTTAGATTCACAGAATTTAGCTACATAGTTTGTGTCCTTAGTAAGTTTACTAACTGAAAGAAGATTGTGTTGGGAACCTACTTAATC
>CAIGRH010039178.1:0-11223 GCA_903798295.1 Fraxinus nigra | reverse complement strand
TATTTTACGTAATTATGATTTTGAGACTTATCGTTTATTTTGAAAATCTTAAAAATATGTATGAAGTTTCCATAAATCTATTAAATAAAACTTGTCTAGATGAAAGTTGAAATTTTATGAAAAATAACCTAATTTTTGCTTTTCGAAAACTTGAAAATTGTATAATTTACTAATTGTAAAAATTAATAAGTAAATATAGTATTTTATAGTTTTAGATGTTTGGTATGTATTATTTTAATTATTAAATAATTTTTAGAATGATTAAAAAAATGAAAATAATATCAAAAATAAGAAAACATTTTTTTATTATTTTTAATTTTTTTATGTCTAGGCATTGCTTAGACTCGTAAAGTTTGAAATTTGACTGCTATACTTTGTTGTGCTTTACGCTTTTTAGAACACTGAAAAAAATATACTCTATTTTAGATAAGGTTCACCTCATGGCAGATTCAAGATTCACGGACTATCATTGACGATCGCAATAATAAGCAATGTCGTGAATTGAAATTGCTTATATCATAATGTCATTTTTTTTTTTTATGTCTAGGCATTACTTAGACTCGTAATGTTTGAAATTTGACCGCCACACTTCGTTGCGCTCTACGATTTTAGAATACTAAAAAAATATACTCTATTTTAGATGAGGTCCACCTCATGGCAGACTAATTGTGGACCGATGCATCCAAAGACGTTATATTTAGTGTCGGATTCAAGATTCACAGAAGGTCATTGACGATCGCCATAATAACGAATGTCATGAACTAAAATTGTTTATATTGTAGTTCAAATAGTTGTGTGGATTTATGTTATCTATCAAACTAATAATGTTTATCGAGTAACAATTTGAATTTAAAAAACGGGTTCAATTATTTACTTTTTTGGTTCGATTTGCTAATAATTTCAGTCTAACGGAAAAATGACTTTTTTTAATAGTCTCATTGTAAGGTCGAATTTTAGCTAAAAAAATTAAAAACAAAGAGAAATATATTTATTGCTTGATAAAAGACCATATAGGATTTTGTTATATTAAATATTAATGTCTACCGAATGGCATAATGGTCAAGTGTTTCATAATTCCAACAGTGATCACATGTTCGAATGTTTCAATTGCGCCGATTTCTATAATGTTCATATGCTCCAAAATGATGAAAAATATTAAACTAAAATAATTTTAAAAGGGATTGCTATAGTTGAGATTCGATCCCCAAGATTCCCATTTACTTAGATGCTATTTGAACTAATTAAACTACCATAGTATTATGTGAATAAAAGGAAATCACAATTATATATCCAAATAAATAAAAATGTTGACCCCAAAAAATTCGAATGCCGGCAAATTTAGCACGGGTGGCCGCTGGAGCTCGTCGGGTGCTAAATCCGCCGTTGGTCATTTTGATATCTAGATTTTTTTTTCTTCACTTATTTTTTGTTCTTTGTCTACCAGCCAATTATTTTCATTTTAATTTATTATTTGTTCATTGTACAATTATGTTGATGACTGATGAGTACGCGGATGATTATGAGGATGAAAGTGGGCTTTTAAGAGTTGAAGGGTTTATAGTGAGATAAGATAAACATCCGTTGATTTATTGTTTTTATATATATTAAACGTAATAACATTTGATATCCAAATTGTATTTTTTCTGGTGTTTTATATCTTATATTTTAATTTATGTCGATTGTTCAAAATTCGTGATGCATCTGTGCAAAACGATGCATTTCCAGAAATATTTCTTTTTCCGAGACAATTCCTAACTCTTAGAAATGGGAGCAAATTCCTGAGTAAAAGCAAGCCCATTTAGATAGAAAAGAAAAACATGTATTTTTGCTTTAATTTACATCTTTTTTGAGCACATTGCTTAAAGCCACTGGATTTTGAGTTTTTTAACTATTTTTTTTTTTAAAATTAGGCATTGTACACCATTTAAAAAGTGTTAAAAACATTGTGAAATTATAATTTAGGGTTTACATTTCTTTTTTATGTCTTAACATGTTGGGCTCAGAGTATTAATCACAAGTTCGATACGTGGGTGTGCATGCATGCATGTGCCCTTTCAAAATGGAGTATTGGATGTTTGAATCCCCGCGATTGATGAAAATCAACATTTATATTGGAAGACAAATATCTTGTGGAGACAAAGTTATGGTGTGCTCTGTTATCCTTCTAGAGAACCCGTCCGCACATCGTAAAGAGGGGTACACAAGGAGGAGAATCGCTTCCCGAATGTTCAATCCAAGTGTGTATAAGATGTGACCGCATCCGACTAACCGGAGAGGAGGCCACCACTCCTGAGAATTAGTCGGACAAAGTATGGACACTCGAGTCAAAAAAGAAAAAGAATGAAAATGCAAACCAAGTTTTTTCATTGTTGATAAATGTACAATTTTTAAAACCTGATTTATCTATTAATTATACACTATCCTGGAAGGTTTTAATTTTTAATTTTTGGACAATAAGTATTTGAAACATTGATCAATAATATTAGATTAATTACCTTTTGAATTAGTATGTGGTTGGATGGATTGTTCAATTGAAATTTGGCAAAGTATATTTGTATATTATTTTGTGTATATTTTTTAAATTGGAATTTAGGTGTGGGTAATCGAATTGGAGAGCAAAGGATGGGCGATTAGTTGGTTGTACATATTAAAAAGTTGTTCAGTAAAATTGATATCAAAGTCATTGTAAGATATTTTAAAAATACGAGAAGCTATAGGTAACAATGTAACATAAATCTCATTGTGTTGTTATTGGAAAATAAAATCGCAGTTAAATGCTGCCCCCACTGAGTTTAATTCTTGGCTCTACTCGTATGTAACTCAAATTTCGTGTGACTGGAAGTACTTTTCAATGAACAGTCATTTTCTTGTCTTTTAGATCATTTGCAATTTTCAGAATACTCACCAAAATTATAATTTGCACCCCTTTCCAATTCTCTATGTGTGTATCTTCGTTTAGGCATGTAACCTATCATATTTTCTTGATTTAAGTCTTGGGATGTGTCGTTACATGGAGATATACGTTATACACGGCATACTTTTCTTTACTTCATGCAAGTGTCCATTTTGTGTGATAATGTAGTTGTTCAATACCTCACCCATTTCCTATTTTTCTTGTTTAGGAACATTTTCAAAAACTAAGAATCGAGAGCACAATTGAGTTCTTCTGAACACACATCCAAACAGGTGATTTGTTCTCGTCCTATATTTCAATCTTTTCCAGGCTCTTCCGTTGGAAAATAAAAGGAATGGATTATGGTAGAGTTCTAAAGAATTTGCAGTCCATACTTGTTATGGAGGAAGTCCAAATGAACTCAGGTCATTTACTTCAATTTTTCTATGTTCACATTAAATCATGTCAAAGCAAAATGTTTCAGTTGCTTTAACTGTACACAAAAACCACGACTAGGTTTAAGGGAGTGAGTTGATGGCGTTGAACTTTGATGAGGCCATCTGGAAATTATTCTAATGTTCTTGCTATCTTATTTTTGAACGACAGAATGTGTACTTTGAGAATCTTAAATGTACTGTTGTCCCTACCTCCATGCTTCTCATTTCATCAAGCAATATACATCATTGGCGTGGTTTCTTTCTTTCAAATAAAAAAAAAAAAAAAATTAAATTTTCCTTGATATCTGTAGAGGCATTTGATCGAGAGAATCTTTATTTGACCTCATTGGTGTTTGTAGTAGGAACTTGAAATAGAAGTACTTGCAATGTGGGTTTGGTATGGAAAACGAATGGAGTTTGTTCTCATGAATTCCGCATATATAACTCAGATCCTGATTTGTCGATTTTTTTTTACCATTAGATTCTCAATGAACACGCTACAATTGTTCTTGAGAACATACTCCGGTTTTTTAGAATTGTTCTTGGGGCTATCTTTATTTTCTTTGTGATAAGAAGTTATTCATGGATTTTTATATTTTATTGAGTCGATTCTGAAGAATTATATCTAATTTGATAAATTCAATCTCTTTAATTGATTTTTCCATGAACAACGATTGTGCATTTAGTTGTCTGACATTGAGCTTTGAAACCAAGTTAACCTAAGATTTATTTAAATGATTTTTTTTTTTTTTGGGAAACCTATTTTTATGGTATTCTGTTTGCTCATAGTTTGTATATATATATATATATATATATATATATATATATATATTGGTTGCATGATTTAGTTATTTGCAGTTTGATTCAATCCCATCTAGTTCACTGTACCAAACAAATATATTACACATCCATTTGATTTGGCATATCCAGTCTATCATATTATGCTCACAATTATAAGATTGATGAATCCTGTTTTATTGGTTTATCACGTGACAAATATATATTGAACTATGAACTCATCAATTACAAGGATTCACAATATACAAAAATATTTCCTTGGCACATATATGTATTACATCGTACAACTGTAAAAGGAATACAACTAGACACAAATGAGAAACAAGCACATCTGAGTTTTAGGCATTGCAGAGGTTAGCTAGTAGACAATATCACACGAGCTAAAATTTTACAAATTTGTGATATGCTTCTCTGAGTCGGATTTTGCCGATGGCTATCTTTACATACAGCCAATCCATTATGCTATTCCAGAAATTGAAAAATGCAATCCTCCATGAGTTATTGAGCACTAAAGTGCCACATACTCCCCAAAATCCAAAAATGAAACCAAATGCCATACTAATGTAAAATCCATCATTGATAAGTTTGTCCTCATCTTCTGGGTTTTTCATCCCATCAACATTATCATTGATCTTTGGGACTTGAGCAATTTTATATCCTGGACAAGCTTTTGTAAGTGGAAGGCCACAAAGTCCAGGGTTACCCTCGAATGCAGAAGCATTGAAAGTTCCTAAATGAATGTTTTCTGGTATTTTGCCCGACAAGTTATTGTATGACACATCTAACACTCCAAGTTGATCCAATTGAGAAATGCCATTAGGAATACCACCAGAGAAGTGGTTTCTTGAAAAATCAAGAAAATCCAAAGACCTTAGTCGTTCAATATTTGTAGGAAGGCATCCAGATAGGTTGTTTCTTGAAAGATTCAATCCAACTAGCATTACAAGACTGGTAATTTCAGCAGGAACATCACCTCCTAAATTGTTGTTTGAAAGATCAATGAGTTTCACCAAATTAAGAGTATTTATGTACTCGGCCTCCTTTCCTTTCCAGGTTACAAATGCACTCTCGAAGCCTACATAGTATTGACGACGAAATACCAAAAATAGCCCATCAAACTTAGTATCCACTTGAATCATAGCAGTGAGATTGTTTAGGCATTTTGGTATACCACCAGAAATCTTGTTTGAAGAAAAGTCCAACACTTGTAAGCGTGTAAGATGACACAAGTTTGAAGGAATATTACCAAAGACCTCATTGGACCTGAGACTCAGAAAGACCAANAGTTTCACCAAATTAAGAGTATTTATGTACTCGGCCTCCTTTCCTTTCCAGGTTACAAATGCACTCTCGAAGCCTACATAGTATTGACGACGAAATACCAAAAATAGCCCATCAAACTTAGTATCCACTTGAATCATAGAAGTGAGATTGTTTAGGCATTTTGGTATACCACCAGAAATCTTGTTTGAAGAAAAGTCCAACACTTGTAAGCGTGTAAGATGACACAAGTTTGAAGGAATATTACCAAAGACCTCATTGGACCTGAGACTCAGAAAGACCAATTCACTCCAAGCATCTCCCACCCATATAGGTATTTTACCGGTCAACTTATTTTGTGAAAGATCAATGAAAGTCAAGGAAATACAATTCCTCAACGATGTTGGAATTTCTCCAGTGAAACTGTTGTTTTGTAAGTGCAACGATGAACTGACATTTAGTGAAGGGATCTTTCCAGAGAAATTATTATGCGCCAGATTGAGATATCTCAGATATGGTAGGCTTGCAAAGCAATCTGGAAGCTGTCCAGACAATAAGTTATTCGAGAGGTCAAGAAAATCCCAATAGCAACCAGTTTCATTGCATAAATTGGTAATTGACCCAGAAAACTCATTACTCGACAAATCCACTATAGACCCATTCGGAGGCAAAATTGGCAATGAACCATTAAAATGATTAAAGCTCAGATCTATGGAATCGAAAAAAGAGAACTTGGACGACAAATCAGGAATGACACCATGAAAATTGTTATGCGATACATTTAAAGTATATAATTTTGAACTTGGCTCCGGAAACCAATCAGGGAAGGTGTCTGAAATTTTAGCATTAGAGATATCAAGATACTCTAATCTCTTTTGTGTTCTAAGCCATGTGGGGAAATGTGGACCCACTTTGCAACCCGCTAAAGATACACTTGTCAATTGAAAAGGAAGGTTCCATCCTGAACTGATATTGAACGAGATACCTGGGTTGGAATACAAGTACAAATATTGTAAATGGGAAAGATTAAAGAAAAGTGATTCAGTGATTATGTCTTCAAAGTTGTTTGAATAAAGAAACAATGACTTGAGTTTCGAAAGGCTTCCTATGCATTGAGTCACTGTACCATTAAACATGTTGTGAGAAAGATCTAAGTCACGCAACGAGGAAGATAATGCAAGATGAGACACTTGTCCAGTGAATTGGTTCTGGGATAAATCTAAATAATTTATTGAAACTAAGGTCAAGGTGACTAAGGCTACTGCTTAAGTTAAACACCAAAGGAAATATCCAAGAAGAAGAGAACTCATTTCCCGAGAGACTAAAGTGAGAAAGAGAATTAGAAGCATTGAAAGGTAAGGGAGGAGGTACCATTGACAGGTTACACGAATATAAGAATAAACGTTGAAGCTGAGTAAGCTTACTTATTGTTTGTAACCAATCGGTTGCCATTGTGAGGTTAACAGAGCCCATGTACAGGTAATTTAATGAATTGAGTCGAGAAAGCCAATCAAGACTTGTGCTAGTTAGTGAACCATAAAATGAGCCAAGACTCAAAAAATTCAATTCAGAAAGGTTGCCAAGATGAAGAGGAATTTCCCCACTAAAATTAGAATCGAATAGAGAGAGATGTTGTAATCTAACTAGGGAACCAATGAATTGCGGGATTCTGCTGTAATTGAAATCATTGGAACTGAGGTCTAAGTATTTCAAATGTTGTATTTCAAGTAACGAGATGCTAATGTTACCTCTTAAAGCCATATGATAAAAATCCAACCCAACAATATGATTAGTTTGATTATCACAAATGACACCACTCCATTTGCAGCAATCCTTCTTATGTTTTTCATTTCCCCAAGAAGAGAGATAGCCATGTTCATCAATAAGCTCATCTTTGAAGTTGAGAAGAGCTTCTCTCTCCTTCTCTAAACACTTGATACCAACTTTTTTCCCTGTGGAGTGCTCAAAAGTGGCTCTCCAGCTCAAAATTAGCACAATGGCTAACAATTGGAGATGCTGAAAGAACTTTTGACCAAATATCATTTTGTGAACAATTGTAACTAAGACTTTTCTGATATTCTTTTTTGAGTTTTCATCATTAAGCGGCACTACTTATAACACCAGTTGCAAGAATGAATTTGTGTAGAAAGCTACTGAAAAGACCATCCAAATTAGCAATAACTTATGACTAGCCAATACAATCTAGCCCCTCTTTGTCAAACATTAAAAGAGGATTTTTTTATTTTTATTTTTTAAATGAGTTTTGAAATAGTGATTTTAAAAAATGTGTTATTAAAATATAATAAATTTTTTGGGTTATGTACAAAAAAAAAATTACTATGTGAATGTATGGTTGAAAAAAGAGTTTAACTTAAACTCCACCCACCCTCCAATTGGTCTTTACTTCCAGAAAGATTCTCCAGAAATTTATATAATCAGTGTTTGGAAAAAATTATTACTTGCTTTTTAGGAAGACTAGTATTGAATTCCACTAAATGTGTGGTTAATAAATGGATAGTATTTGTGTATATAATATTAAAACTAATGTTTTGCTTTAACTAAATAAAAAAATTAACTTTTAATTTTATACAAATAGAGACTTAGGAACCCAGTTACACGCTTACATTTGAGTAAAACCAGAGACAACCACTTTGCTTACGTCGAAGTTCCATATCACCACGTGAACTTTATTTTACTTCAAAGTGAATGCTAAAATGTGCCTTTTGTTTTGTCGGTTGTCACTCAATTTAAATTTATCGCCATGTCCTACATTTCTTTTGAGGAAAAAAGACTGATAGAATTTGAACTTCAATTACTACATAAAACTTCCCCATGAGTGAGTGATTAATAGTGTTTTTCAACCCTATAACAATTGAAAAGATGATTCAAATGATATTCGTGACATTTTAACATCATAAATTTTTTTGATTAAATGATCGAATGTGCATAATATTTAAATGATATATGTTTCCCTCACCACGGTTTGACACTCTAATCAAGTCACTCAAGCCCATATTTAAAATCAACTATTAATTTCAACCACATATATTATGAATCTAATCAACTTTTATCAAAATTTGATTTTAATCCCCAAACAAGGGCCAAACTTCTATAAAAAAAAAAAAAAGCTATTCGGCAAAATTTTGAGGCACGGAATATCTCCAAACCTTTCTTATAGTAGTTCTTCTAGTTAGAAGAAATTTCCTTCTTATAATTTAGACATTTTTTTCCTTAATAAACTGCTCTTAGAGATGAATTGCAAAGAGATGCCATACTCGTTAAATCAATCAGTTCCTAACGAATATGATGGCTTAAAAAAAAGGTTATGACTGTTGAATTAAAACCAAAAAAAAAAAAGAAGAAGAAGAAGAAGGAGGACTCGACTTTATTGAGTACCAAATTAAACGTTGACCAATTTACGTGATAATTTTACATCATACGAATTGGACTCATTGACCAAGATTTTTGTTATAAAGTTTTGGCACAAATTAGTGTCTTAAGTAACGTAAATTTGGCTCGGGCACTTATATGAAAAAGGGTAAAAGTGATCAAAATATTGAATCAAAATTGAAGCTATGGACAAAAAATATATTTTTTTATTTATGCCCCTATTAGGTAGGGATAAAAATTTAGATTTTAATTTAAATTAAAGCCAAAAATTATTTCTAACTATATATTTTATGAAATTTACGACTTTTCAACCACACATTTCATCAATTTCTTACAAAATCTGTTAAAATTTTGATTTTAATTCCCACCAAATAAGGACTTTATTTAAAAATAGAACTTGAAAAATTGGTAAAATCTAAAACTTGGCGATCAAATATTCCTTGATCCTCTTATCAATTTTTAAATTTCCGGCTTTTCCAAGTAAATGATCCTCTTATCAATTTTTTAACTTGTAGAAGATAATACTTAAATGATATATATGTTATTATCACATTGTTTGACACCCTACTTAAATCATTCAATTATGTAGATAAGAACTATTCGTTATAATTTCGAGGCAGAAAATGTCTTGAAACCTTTTTATTGCAATTATCTAGTTAGAAGAGATTTCCTTCGTAATATAGACATTTTTTCTTAATAAACTGCTCTTAGAAATGAACTGAAAACATATGAGAAAATAAATGTCATACATGTTAAGTAATGAGTTCCTATTGATAACGATGGCTTGGAAAAAACTTTAGACTTTTCGTAACAGAGAGAGAGAGAGAGAGAGAGAGAGACTTGACTTGATCATCAATTGATCTTTAATTTCAGAATTGACTTGATCATCAATTGATCTTTAATTTCAGAATAGAATTCTCCAAAAAATTATATATTTACGAACCCAATTACACGCTTGCATTTTGGGTAAAAAACACCAAAAGTCACTCATGTTGAGGTTTAATGTCAGCTAGTGAACTTTATTTTGTTTTAAGGCGGTCATTGAAATTTGCTTTTGGTTTTGGTTTGGCTTTGGTTTTGTCATAGTTAAATGTAAGAATTCGCAGTATTCTTTAACATGAATTTCGGGTCAAGAAACTTACTTGAAATGATGAATATCAAGATTTTTTCATGGTTGAATCACTTTGCATTCCAAAACTTCAAAATCTACATTTCCTTACTCTCCAATGGTCTCAATCCCGATCACAATGGAAGGAAATTATTATTCACATCTAAGTGTCAAATTTTGTAAGATTTCATGCAAAAATATATGGTTCGAATGACTTTCCAATTTATGTGTAAAATTTCATATGAATTTTGACTCCATTTTTCATGTCCTCTTTCTCCCTATATTTTCCAATCCATAAAATAAATGGAAGTTGTATGGGAGTTAATGGTGGTTGTAGGGAATTACATATTTGAACTTAAAATTCAAACCATTCCCTCCAACCCTTTAATAACTTGTGGATCGGGTCATCCAACATGGGCGACCCACGACCCGTATTTTCTAACATTAAAATTAGTTAATGAATGTGTGACACGAAAGACCTCCACATTGATATTGTAAGATTGTCATTCGACATATCAGACATTTCATTTTAAAAAATTAACCGAATTGGAACAGGTGACTAAACTAAAACAAACGTGAGCCTAAATGAGTAATTGAAACAAAATAAAGTCCGTTGATTAACAGGAAACTTCCATGTATGGCATTGTATGGATCAAGCAAAATTTCGAGTTCAAGTTTAGTGAAATTATGCACATGTTAAGTTTCAATGGAAAAACTAGACCATCCCTACAAGGCAATGTTGAAGACATTTATTTAAATGATATATTTTACCCCTTCTACCCTTTTAAACTTTTAAATTAGGTGATTTGACACCCAAGTTAAGTCATTCCAATATCTAGGCACGAAATTTGTGCTCATCACAACTTTAAGGCACGAAATATCTTCAAACACCCCTATTTGGTAGCCCTTTTTTTTCTTTTTTGAAAAAAATTATTTTAAATGGTAATTTTTTGAAGAATGTGTGGTAAAAAGTCGGAAAAAGTTTTGAATTCACGTGTATAATATTTTATTGTGTGAATGTCTGGTTGAAAATAAGTACGTAGAAAAAAGAGTTTTCAAATAATGAGAGACAAACATGAACTTATTTTATTGTAGTTCTCTAGTTTGACGAAATTATCTTACTGTAATTTAGACAATTTTTCCTCAATAAAATGCTTTGAAATAATGAACCACGGATGAGAAAATAAAGGTCCGTTTAATTGCAAAGGTGGAAAATAGATGGAAAGAAAATGAATTTCAGGGAATTGAATTGCCTATAATTTGTTTTATTGAGAATTGTAACTAAATTGTGTTTGATTAGTGTAATTTTTCGCCTGAAAAATGTTTAAAATTTGGTG
>CAIGRH010039158.1:0-19541 GCA_903798295.1 Fraxinus nigra | reverse complement strand
CTGGTCATGGTGGAGGATTTGGAGTAGGAGGTGGTGTAGGTGGCGGTGTTGGAGGAGGGGCAGGTGGAGGAGGTGGTGGCGGAGGAGGAGCAGGTGGTGGTGTTGGAGGAGGATCTGGCCATGGTGGCGGGTTCGGTGCTGGTGGAGGTGTTGGGGCTGGTGGGGGTGTTGGTGGTGGAGGAGGAGGCGGCCGAGGTGGAGGTGGAGGTGTAGGCGGTGGGTCAGGACATGGGGGTGGCTTTGGAGCTGGTGGGGGTGTTGGTAGTGGAGCAGGGGGTGGCCATGGAGGTGGAGGAGTTGGAATCGGTATCGGAATAGGGATAGGAGTGGGCACGGGGGCAGGCCATGGCTCCGGCAGTGGCACTGGAAGTGGTGGCGGAGGGGGAGGCGGACGGTGAAGATCATCTTGCCCATAAATACCACTTGGCTGCTGGTTGTTTTGAGACAGAATTGTGAAGTCAGTCAGAAAGTCATGTGCAATAAATTGAAAGTCGTGTGATGAAAACTTGTGTCTTTTTGTTTGTTTTGAGAATTCAAATCTTTCTAATAATCTTTTTAGTATTTGTCAAAAGTTTATAGCATTACAAAAGACAAGTATTGTCAATCACTTCGTATCACAAGTCAAAAATTAATTCAACAGCATTTAGTCAAAATTAATATATTTGCTCATTTTTGAAACCCATTTTGAGGGAAATTTTTTGGAACAGTGATTGATGTGAGAATGTGTGATGATGAAATTTTCTTGATTTGTGTGTAATATTATTTTATTTGGAGAATGTATGGTTGAAATAAAGAATGAGAATTAGAATGAGAAATTAATGAGTGTCAAACGGAGGCATTGCTAACATCCTAGAGGCGCCATGCTAGATGTGATGTCCAGATTCCTATCTCCAATAGTGTCGGACCCCCCAGCAATAGAGGGCGTTCGAGTTTGACCCTGGCACCCCTTTCCCGTGCAAAGGAGCTTTGCCCTTATTTTTTTGATAATGCTATTGGTACATCATGCTTGACATCATCATTATTGATAATGTGTTGTTACGTGACATAATGTAAACAATAACAATAATCAGACTCAAACAGGGATTGAAAACACGTTTGGTTAATTTATTTTTTTTTCAAACTGTCCAATGATATAGCGCCACGTGTCCCCTTGTTTTATAAACAGTAAAAAGAAGTGTAAAGTGAATGACTGTGACATAAACCGAACATTTCTCCCCGTTTTGGGCACATTGAAGGATGAATATAATCAATACTTTCAACTATTCCAACATACAGATGAATAATATGTTCCAAACTAAAATTACTCCGGACAATTTTTTTTCACATAACTTTAATAATACTATCGCGTAACACTTTCCAAATGGGAATCTTGTTACAAGTCGAAATTTCAACAAATAAATCTAATACAGAAAATGTCCAAAATTCCGAATGCACAATAAACCACTCAACTAAAATGGATATCAGCTTTAGACTTGGATAATACTCACACACTTCATGCCCTCTTTGAGATGAGATGTGGTGTACAGAACTTCCATCTACTTGGGATAATTAATTATATATGAAACCAACGGCGTTTCGCATAACCTGCATATTACGGTGTTACTGGGAATGAGACCGGGTGGTTCCCTCCTTCCATCCTCTTTGGCGTGCTCTCAGCTCCCACATAGCAGTCAGCCCTTTTTGTGCCAATAGATTTGCTTCAGCCTTTTCTCTAGCCTCTTCACATGTCTCCATCCCAGAATTGCACTTGTCTGCCTCTTTTTGGTATTGAGATGTCATTTTTTTAGCCTCAAGCAGGGCCATATCACCACGCTTCTGATTTTCCAAAGCTTCGGCTTCTTGCAGTTTTAATTCCTCCGACAATAGCTCTGCGAAGTTCTTTTGAGTATCTTCACTCACATCAGGATCATGCTTTGCACAATCTGCAGAAAATGAAGACAAACAGAAGAAAAGGATTACTCTCAGGAATCAATGCATGGACATAATTTGAAAAGTCCAGGTAGTCAGTAGTCTTGTATCTTAGACTAAATAAATAAAAATATGGTTCTGACCTGCAAAGGATGCATTACTCAGTCCTGCAAGAGGGGAAAAAAATGTAATCAGCAAAAGCAAGATTTTGACAAGAACACCATATGAAACATGGAGATGGATGTCCACGCGTACATTGAGGAAAACCTTACCTAGGTTCTATTAGATACATGAATATCGGAAACGAGAAAAAAAAAAATACAAAGTACTTGACTATAAGAAAAAGAAGAGGTAATCTACTGGCAAGAATTACACATGCTATGGAGACAAGGAGCATGTTTAGATAATGAACTATTTGTCATAAAGTGTTCTTTTCGTGTCAGAAGCAGTCTGCGGGTTAAAGATCAGAACATGACCAGCCAATAAATAAATCAAACAAAGAGACACACCAAAAATAAATGAGTCAGGTTACCTTGCACAAACATGACGTGACCTACTAATATAAGTTTATACATGCAAAACTCGCTAGTCAGTACTACCTCAATCTTGGACGAATGTCATAAGTTTAACTCACATGGAATGTTAGCAGGAGTTTAAAAGATCAGTATTTGATGCAAGTTCAACTTTTCATCCCAAAACCAGTGTCCAACAATATTAGTCAGTAACATTACACACTTTAAGAATACTGTGGGAAGAAAATGTCTATTATAGGAAACAAGGCATTATTTCTAGACATGTTAGAAGGATGTGAGATCATTTAATTCCAAACAGAGGAGTATTCATGTCGTTTTTTATTCCAGATTTCTCTTGAAAACCTATAACTAGTTGATGTTTTATAGAGCTAAGACTAGTCATTAAAGAAAGTTTCTCTGCTGAAGCATGCAGATAAATAGCTTAATATGAGACTTCACCAAAAAACCATCCTCCAAGTCCACTAGCAATAGAGAGCATTGAAGAATGGGTGTGCTTTATTGAAATAAAACAAAAATGAGTACCCAGAGGACTTTCTATAGTCCCAGTTACGTGTTTTTCTTGACTTCTTGACCTCTGAATGAACATTTAAGGAAAGGTAAAATGTTTGCAGCTTTATAACTCATTATTATATGTCACAATGTGGCAATATGATGTATGTACTATTAAAATAAACACCACATCCCCCACAATTCTTTACTGGGCATGTACGTAAGATGATCATATTGGATAAAAGACCCTTTTTGTTTGACCAGTTAACTATCCATTATAGAAAGATATAACTCAAAAAATTGAAGCAACACATTTATTAGATGGTTTCATGTAAAGTCCAGCTAAGTGTCATAAAAAGTTTAAAAAAAAAAAAAAACTGCAAGTGCCCATGGCCAAAATAAAGGAATTTCTCAATTAGTACAGCATTGTCAATGCCATAATTAGAATGGGGAAAAAAAGAATAAAAAAAGAGACCTACTGAAAGTTTCGGTCTCAACAAACAAACAGCAAGTAGAAAGCTCCATAGTGATCTTTGAATATTACAAAAAATCTAGAAACAGTACAGACAGCATGTTTCTTTCCCTTAGATAATACGTTCCTTTACCTAAAACCACCAATCAATACAGGGAAAAAATTGTGAATTGAAATGCATAAATATTATACCTTCTTACTGTAACGGAATTACATTCTGTTTTTTAAGAAAAATACAATTAACGTCGAGAAGCAGAAAAACAAAGTAACATCAATTTCTTAGCTTTCCTTGTAATTTATTTTGTCTCGCGTTGCCCTATTGCCACCGAACAAATTAAAATATTTTTTGTGTTTTCTTCTTCTCCAGTCCTCTAACTCCAAACAGAGAGTAAATCTACATGAAAACGCTTAATACCAAGAATGATGGAGTTATTCACGGGTTCATTGAATCTTGGCATATTTTACAGCTCGAAAAGTATAATAAGAATGCAAGAATAACAAATTTACTTATGAGAATGGACCTACAAAGTTGATCAAATTGGTCATGGATTTCTAATAGTTGATCAGCATATCCACGAGTAAGAAGCAAATTTAGTGATGTTTGCATCTTTGTTCATCAATTTCAATTGAGCAATGACGGGAAAAAAATGATGCGAGTATCGATCAAAATGTGCTAATTGTGTGCAGATAAACTTTAGCGCGAAATTACATATTTCCCAGATGGTCAAATACCACTTTACCATCAGAAATCAAAGCAGATCCAAGTACAGATATGAATATATATGCAGTAGGTGTATTCTTACCTTGCGGAATGGTGAGAAGGGGCTGAGAATCACAATCACAAATGCAAGGAGGGCAAGAGGAGGCGGAAGAAGAGCGGCTGACAGCAGCTAAGCCTTCCAGTAAGTGCCAATACAGAGGTGGGCCTACTATGTACCCTGCCAGGCACAATGCCATCAACCCCACTGCAGCTTTCAAAACCCTAGTTTTCACTGCCATTTTTTTGACAAAACTCTCTATTTCTGTTAGTGTCCGTGTGTATTTTTCAGCAGATATGCATGAGTGATGAGAATAGTGGAATTTGTAGGAGATGGAGAGCAGTGAGATCAGAATGTAAAAGCAAGGAGGGCCAGGATTTCACCGACGAAATCCCAGGCGCAGCTATGATTGATGGGGAAATACACGTTGGTCACCTGGGTCGTCAAGAAGTTTCATTTTAGTCCCTCAAGTTCTAACATTTCTAATTTAACCCCTATTTGGTATTGCTAAAAAATCTGATTAAAATCTAAATAAAAGTCAATAATTAATTTTACCTGCACATTTTATAGGACCCACAACTTTTCAACTACACATTTCATCAACTTTTACCTAAATTTGTTAAAAGTCCGATTTTAATCTCTACCAAATAGAGACCTAATAACCAAATTTACTTTTTTTGCTCAACGTTGACACCTCAAAGATAATTACGATCATGCTGGTGGATTTGAAAGAGAGGTCTATTAATCATACACGACTCAACATCTACAATTTGTATGGAACTTAATCATCAGACGACACTCTCATATCTATAATTAAAATATTTGATCATTCAAAATATGCATGGAACTTAAAACTTCTAGTATCTTTAAATTTTTTACTCATTTAAAGTATTGGAGTATTTTCGGATGATCTTAATCCTCGTCTGTTCCCATTATTTAAAACAGTTATGTTACATGCAAGAAAACCTTGATAGAATTTTTACCGATCAACACTTGACAATTTTTCATTGATTTTGAACCTAATAATGGCGCAAAATGCACCATACACGTAGCACCGTATGGTTTCTGAGCAAGGAATGATTCTATTTAAAACTTATTTTTTTTATAAAAAAAAAATCATTTGTAATCGTACATTTCATGAGATATATAAATTTTTTTCAAATTTTCAATCACACATTTCGTTAATTTTTATTAAAATTTGTTAAAAATCTAATTACTGATTTTTTTAAAGTTAAATCAATGCTCTTGAAGATTCAGGTTTGACGATTGGAAAATTCAATTCTATCTTCACCAACGTATCAAATGTTGGTATCAATAACGAAATAATCGATTCTTTGTGTAAATTTTATTATTATTTTTTTTGAAAGAAATTAAATTTTTTTGCTCTCATTGCTGGGCGCACCTGACCCATAGGCCATCATAGCTGAAATTAATCTTCGGAAACCATAGAATTACCAAAACTATGTCCGCGGTTCCACATGATCTGATCCGGCGGATTCAGATCTCGACCCGAAACGAAGCTGGACTATCAGGGTACGACCCCGGAGACCTGACCCTGCCCGCCCTCCCGTCTCTCTCGGCAACCATCGCATCCTTGGAACCTTCCCCGCCATATCTACGCTGCACCCACTGCAAAGGGAGGCTCCTGAGAGGCTTACAGTCTTTCATTTGTGTCTACTGTGGCAATCCCCACCAAAACGACGTTGCTCCTGATCCCATTTGCTTTAATTCCACCATTGGGTATCAATGGTTGCTCCAGTCTCTTCAGCTCGATGGATCGGTATGATTTAATAATCACTTCCATTATTATTCTTTAGATAATCGTATGCTTACAAGGTACACAATTTGGGTGTAAGTTTCTGTTTTTGTTGTTCTTGTACACATTTCTCCTTAAAACGATTTGGGTACAGATTAGGAGATATGATTAGAAGGGATAATATTAAGGTGGATTAGGGTGTATTGTTGGGCATTGTATGACATTTGCATCATAATTTACAAATTTATACTCTACATTGTTTAGTGATGATTGCTTCATTGTTTTTATTGACCTTTTCTTTTGGCTTTACTGTCATTTATGATATTTTCCTGTGCAGAATCGTGTAGAGAACTCTTAACTGCACTTTGAAGGTTGGAAATTATATCTTGTTGATATGCAATTAAAATTTTTCTGTGGATTTCTTACTGTTCCAGTATTGAAGTCTGTGACTGCTAAAATCATGCTATGGCACGCATGTTTATCTTAGATGGGTATATTAACGTATCCGCATTGTTGGTAGTGGCGATTAGGGAACTTTCCGTAGAACAAAGACATATTTCCATGAAACAAACACAAATTATGTTTTTATTGTTTGTGTTCTTATTGTTTATGTTTGTACAGAACCATATATATCTAAATGTACAGTGGTTACAGTGTCTTATCAGAGATTGTCAAGGAAATGGATCTGCTCAAGCCCACATTACCCAATTCATTGCATGGAATATTCTAGACTTAGGTTGCTCTGTGTTATTTGTTGCTGTTTTGTCCCCCCTAATTTTTTGTTGTATTATGCTCAAAAGATCACTTGCATTTTCCTTTATTCTTGCTATCCTTGCCCTACATGTGCTGGGCCCTGGTTTGATTACCCATGTAGTATCTTGCATGATTTTTCCTTGTATTTTCTCGTTACATGCTTTTGGACTGTATTGCACACGGGTTATATAAAGAAAAAGGGTAGTCTCAGTTTTATTATCTGAGCTAAGCAGATTCAGAAATCCCTAAAATCTCTCCTTCAATTTTATTTGGCTATACGATTTTTTTCTCATTTGTGCTCTTTTGCTTGACAAGATAGCTGTTACTCTGTACTTCGGAGAATAGAGGTGGTGGATTGTCTCATAATGAGAGAACCTGAGATTGATATTAAAGTTATCACTTTGAAAAATGATCTACTTAGTTACTAACTTCTCGTTCTAGCTCGGGAAAGGGGCTGGGGGGATACTTCAGCTTAATATTAAGCACCTGTTTTTAGTTTCTGCTCTAAAGGTTTCTGTTGTTAAAAATATAGATACCAGAAAAGGACAGATGGCGTTTTTGTGTTTTGTTGATTTTTTTGTTTACTATGTTGAGCTCCACTGCCGCCACTGGAATTGATCCTATCCTTTAAAACCTAGTTCTTGCTCACATTCAGAGTGCATAACTTACTTTGCATTGCCCACCCCCTCCCAAAACCCAATAAAACAAAATAATAATAATAAAAAACCAACATACCCCATACTGCCAGAGCAACGGACAAGGGTCATATATGTGGACAATGCTAAATTTGTCAAGGATTTCATTTTATTTTTATGAGCTCCGAAGTAGATTTATTTTTTATTTATTTTTTTATTAATGGCCTATAGCCTGGGTTTCTGACATGTTTTAATTTTCTAATCCTCAATCTGCCCCTGGGTTGTGTCTATACGGATTTCAATATAAATAAATCTCATTAATTTGCAGGAACTGATTGGACCTCTGATAGAAAAAAGTGAACCGAACCGAGCACAAGGTCCTTCTAAAGGTGAAATCACCTTGTCTGATTCCTTAAATTTTAGGATAGCATGGCCAGCCGAGATACAGAAGCAAGACACTAGTGTTTCAGACAAGCAGCCAGAACGGAGTAAACGATCTTTGAATTTAACTGGAGTGGATCTGGACAATTTCTTTTCCGAATCGCAGAGGGATATTTCTGATAGATCTGTTGAACAGCCAGTAACAGGCAAGCAGGTCTACACTTCACAGTTAGAAGTTTCAGCTCCTGACAACCTAAATTTATTTCAGAATGTTCAGCAGTCCGATCCAGCTGTTAGTTCTTCTGAAGGCCAGAATGAGGATGCATTTTCCGGATGGGAGGCAGAGTTTCAGCCTTCTGCTTCTGAAAATCAACACAGTGGTTCAATTACATCTGACTTTTTTATAAGTTCTTCCATGGATTCTGGAAAGAAAATTGAGGATACCAAATCATTTGACCCTCTGAGTTCTGAGGTTGATCTTACTGCCCACATGGAATCTATGTTAGGACCTGGAACCAAACTAAATGATGGAAAGTTGAAAGATAATTCTGTAGATTCTCCTGCATTTGGTGACTGGGATTCAAATGACCTGCTGAATAATGTGACCTCTAATGAGTCCCAGCTAGCTGAGGGGTTTGATGCCACTTTCCAGATCAAAGATGATAATATTTTAGAAAATTCAAACTATTCTTCTACTGATGTTGACTGGTTTCAAGACAATAAATGGAAAACTAACAAAATGGATGAACCCGAGAATACCGTAGCAAGTAGAGATGATGACTCATTTGATGAATGGGATGATTTTACAGGCTCAACTAGCACACAGGATCCTTCTAAAAATGCTTTGACACAAAATGATAATCAACTTTCTGCTTCTCTTGGAAATCCTTCAGAAATAGGGTTGTTTGGTTCAAACAATAAATTTGAAGAAATGGATTTTGGTAGCTTTTTACAACCTAATCTTTTTTCTGGCTCACCAAGCAACGACAACTTTTCTACAAAAGGGGACACTATTATGCAAGAAGTTCCTGCTTCAGACAGGTGCGTATATACTTTGCCAAGAGAGGTCCTTGATTAAATTGATATATTCAATTGCTGGTTTTCTGATCAAAATTATGTTTGTCTTACAAATTTGTCTCCAAATAATTATCATCCCCTATCGTATTGGATTGTTCATGTTGGCATATGCATTTCTTCTCCATAAAGTCAAAAACAGGTGTTTGTATATCTCCGTGACAACTGAATGTGCTGATGGTGGCAAGTATCTAAAATAATCTTCAATTGATGAAGCTAGAAGGGTCCTTTTAAACTTCTTTACTTAGAATCTAGGTTATAAAAGATAGGACCACTCTTTTTGCTTGACGTCTTAAGCCCATATTTTGTACAGATTCTTTAAAATTCATCTTTCTCCAAACACATTTTCGACCGCTTCGTGGACTCTTAACTTTTCTACTTTTTAACCATGTATTCTCCGAACAAATCACTTTTCATAAAATTTATTCTCAAAAAATCTACACCAATCATGTCCCAAAAGTAATGGCTTTTGACAGTCATTTCCCTGTATTCATATACCTACATGATCAAGTTAAGAGATGAAGAGCAGAAAGTGATGTAGAGCTTCAAAAGGAAGCTNCTTCGTGGACTCTTAACTTTTCTACTTTTTAACCATGTATTCTCCGAACAAATCACTTTTCATAAAATTTATTCTCAAAAAATCTACACCAATCATGTCCCAAAAGTAATGGCTTTTGACAGTCATTTCCCTGTATTCATATACCTACATGATCAAGTTAAGAGATGAAGAGCAGAAAGTGATGTAGAGCTTCAAAAGGAAGCTAACCTAGAAAGAAGTACAAATAAAACTAAAATGATGATCTTTTTACTGTTCAGCTTTTAAATTTGCACAGTATGTCCTTCTTTTCAGTACCATGGAGCCTATTCCTTTTTTTTTTTTTTTTTAATTGCCTGCACTGTTACATAGGTCTAGTATCCTTGATTACTTGCTTTTCATGCTCCGAGTACTGTAAGTCTCACTTTCACTAGATTATAATGTAGGACTGAGATGATGATGCAGGTAGAAGGGAGAGAAGTATTAGATATACTTTGATCACTTTCTAATTTTTCCATTTAAAAGGACTACTTTTGCACAATAGTGAAAAGGTCTTCTTCCACAACCTTGACTTCTCCCTTCTACCTCACCTGTGACCCCCACCCCGACATCAAGCCACTATCCCCAGCATCTTCAGCCACCACACACCCCCAGACCCTGCCAGGACTGCCACAACTCGACCTCAAGAGAAAAGAATGGAAAAAAAGCTGGGTAAAAATGAAAAGAAAAAAATATAGCTTGGGAGCTCGGAGAATCCTGAGCAGTTGGGAAAATTAGGGGAAGGGGGACAACTTCTTCCACCTACAACTGAACTGAAACTTTTGTTTATCCATGACTGAAAGAGCACAGAAGTAAAACAAGAAAGATAAAAAAAAGTTGGTAGTCTGTCTCATCGCAGATTCCACATTGCATTGGATTATTATAATAGAGGAAAATATGAAGATTTGAAATTCAGCCATCTTGTCATAATCAAATTTCAGAAATGGAAAGGAGAAAAGAATAGAAATGGTGGGAATGAGGGTACATTGGATTATGATAACAAGAGGCTTGTTTACGTAACTTTATGAGTGAGGCTCTATTCATTATCTCTCTCCAACCTGGTCTGTAAATATCCTCAACAATATAACTAAAAGGCTGATTGGAATTAGGAATCTATGTTTGTGAAGAAGTGGTTTGATGTGATTGAACGCTGAATTCACAAATACTGCTAACTGTAAACTTGTCAACCAAGATACATAACTAAAGAGGAAATGATAAGATGAGAGTTTCCCTAAATTAGCTTTAGTTTTCTTCAGTTTCAATTATCCATGGCTCTGATATTTTTGAATGATGCGAGATGAGACGAGTCAATAGATCTTGGTTAAAAATCCGTTAAATAACAGTTTTTTGGTAATTTGGTTCCTTTCCTATGCTTACACAAGAATTGCAAATTTGATGAAAGAGAGCTCTATTTAATGAGATGCATCGATATGAGATATATTAATTTTACAATCTTCATTCATTGTGATAAGAAACTATGATAGGGCTAGAAGTTCAAATATATTTGCGTCAAAGCACACATTTAGATTAAGCGATTTGTTTTGAATTTCGTTGCCTTATTTCAAATTAAAGTATTCATGAAGTTATATCAAGACGTTGATGGAGAACAATTAGCCCCTGTTTGAACCCCATTTTGGGGGAAAATGTGTCATGGAATAGTGATTTTTTGGAGAATGTTTGGTTAAAAAAAAATAAGGAAAAGTTTTGGATTTACGTGTAAAATTATTTTATAGAAGAATGCGTGGTTTAAAAATGAGTTTTGGAAAAATGGAGCCCCAACGGGGGCTTAATGACATATTTCAATTGTTTTTTGCTGTTAGTAATATACTCTCTCCATCAACGGCTAAGTAACTTGGTTTTGCGTTTTGTTCTCAAGTAAATGGTTCTAATGTATTATCAATTTGTTCATCATTTCTGTATGAAAATAATTTCCAAATAGTGGTATTAAGATTTCGTCAAAAACTAATTGATTACATAAGAGTTTTGTGCACCAAATATTTGTCCCTTCGATTACGAAAGTATAATGAAGTCATTTAGGTAGGGCACATGGACTATATTGTTTCATTTCTGTGATTGTTGTTACTGACATTTATGCTAAAGTTAGCCGCCTGCTCAACCTAAAGTCTGAGTGCAAAGTTCTTTCACTTTCTTATATTTTTCTAGTTGCGCTAAGACGATATCTTCTTCCTTCAATTTGTTGACATATGACGTTGAACAGAGACAAACCATTTTTTTTGTTTTCATTCTTGATTTTCGATCAGTTAATATTGACCATAAATTTGATCTATTTTTCTCCTTTTTTGTTCCTCTTCTTCGACTTTCAGTCTTTTTCTTCTCAATACCTTAATTATGTCATCCAACTGTAGGTTAGTTGATACTAGTGGGATTTCTGATGATGCTGGAAATAGTGAAGACGTTTTTGATAAATCTGCCAAGCGAAGTGATGACATCACAATGTTGATTTCTCAGATGCATGATCTTTCCTTCATGCTCAAGAGTGATCTTTCTATCCCCTCCAAATCAGATAGCCATAATGCCTTCCAACAAGATTGAAAAGCTGTGTATTTGTCAAGCTCTAAATATGTTATACTTTATCCTGGTATGTATCCTAGTGAGGCATATTTATTTTTGTGCCTGTTGGTATTGTAGTTGTACTCTCTGGTTTCTTTCCATACATAAAAACAAGTTGTACATGTAGCACACTCAATTGCATTGGTAAGCAAAAAATAGAAGTCTGGTTTATGCAGGCTCCCTTCATCTTCTTTAAGCATACAAGTGAATCAAGATTGTTTACATGTGTAATCCTCAGTATCTATCAATCTTCAATTACTGCTGCCTTTCAAAATAACACAGAACTTTCTGTTTTACATTTTAGGGTCTTGAGAAATAGTGAAATGAGACATTGGCACTGGTGTCCAAAAATATTGAATGAATCTGAGGTTTAGTCCACTCAGCCAACTCTCCCAACTGAAAAATTCAGATGTGAGTTCTCCCTGTTAAGAAATGAACTGTTTACATGTCATTTGTGGTACCTGCCTTCTGATTTCCCGGTAATTCTGGACTCAATGACACAGTGCATCTGCTACGGCACTTTACAATCAAACAACCATTTGCGCATGCACATGTTTTGAGGGGAATGAAGCCCGGTTCAAAGCATTTAGGGATTACTTTCTCCATTGCATATTCAAAACCTCACTGGACTTTTCTACCAGCAGTAGGCTAGAAACTTTGATATGATACCCTTCAATTTCAGTTAGTATCTAGCTTTAAGGGGTTTTTTTAACTTAAGTTTTGCCTGGAAGAAGTTTAGGCCAATGCGTATGAGTATGAATAAGGTATAAATGATTATTAGTATAATTTATGTGCTTTCTTTTGTCATCTCTTTCTTAAGTCTTAGCAGTCGGAAAAAACTTCATTACTCTCATATGTGTCATGTGCATATATTATAATGATTTAGGCGGAGTTATCCCAACCGTACATCCATATCCCTGACTGTATATGTTGGCTTCACTGCCACCTTTGATTTTGTTCGAAAAGTAAACCAGTGAGAGTAGTGTGGCTTTTCAACGTCTAAATGTACATAATCTGTCACAATTGTGAAATCTTTGGTTTTATGTGCATGATATAAGATAATTGCACGAGCGTCTATTGCTCATCATCCCTCGCTACTGGATGAGTGAACTCTACCCGCCTATATAAACGTGTCGGTGTTGGTAACAATAGTCACAACAATCTTGTGCTTTATGGTTTTATGTATTGAGTACGAATCTGGGCTATTCAAAGCATCGAGAAAAATAATGATATGGATGGATGAAGGATGAACCAGTAATTCACTCCCAACGAACCGAAGAAATTTGAAAGCAGTGCATTGCCAATTAAACAAGCGACAGTCCACAGCCCAACGTAAATGTCAGGTTCGAATTTTGTGAACTCTTGTTACTATTTTGAACGACGTATGCGAACCATGTGTAAATAATAGGTCTTGGACGACACATTTGCCACGTCGTAGTTAAATAGCTTCAACATATAAAGCAGTGCATTGTCAATTAATTATCGAAACGTCATTTTTAAATTAACATGTCATTTCAAATTTACTCTCGTTAATTTCACCACTAACTCGTCAAATTGATGATATATTAATTTAAAGTGATGTTTCAATAATTATTTGGATGGACAATAAAAATTGGACAGTCTCTCAACTCACAAGTGCCTAGCTAGTCGCTAGGCCATAACCACTTCGCTTAAGTGTGCAAAGCCCCCAATCGCACCAGCTGTGAAATAGGAGAGGACTCGTTGAGGTGGTTTGCCCATTTGTGAACCTCCAACGAGTTGATAAAAAATGAGTCTGAACCCGTAAATGCTAAGTTAAGAGGTAAATTCGTGAATGTGTTCACTTTAAAAAGTTTAGGGTGTGTTCTTGTTGCCACGTGGCAATACCATTGCCAAGTGTATAAATGCTGTTAGAAAAGGGAATAGCATCAAATTTGGAGTTGAGCCTTATTTTCCACAAAAAAAAAAAATAAAAAAAATTCCCGTAATATTGAGTTTTTGGAGAATGTGTGGTTAAAAATTAGGAAATCTTTTTTGAATTTATGTGCAAAATTATTTTATTTGAATAATTACGATTAAAAATGAGTTTAAAGAAAATAGGCTCAAACATGTGCAAAGTCATGACAACAATCAAGTTAATAAACGATCGACATGTGTCCAAAAGCTAAGAAAAATATGAAATACCTTTTACTCTATTAATAATGTTATACAATACCACCGATGTTACAATATCTGTAGGTGACTGCAAATGTTAAGATATATTAAATGCGGTTCACTTTTAAAGTGTTTAATCAATTGATGATACTTAAATGTCATCTAAGAAAGTGTTTAGCGCTACTAAAGCTAAATAACAATATTGTTACTCTATCTTCTCTATAGACATTCCATGCAAGTCAAATGAAAAGGTATGCAAAATTCAAATTTTCACACCCAATTATTTTACATTTTTCTTTTCGATAATTGACTTGATAGTTAGAGTGCAAACTACCGTCGAACCTCCTTCAGAATAGGTACTTTTGCAAGCTAATGTCATTAAAGTGTTCGTGTGGGGATAGACGAACCTAAATATAACAAGAAATTTATTGACAAGTTATCTAATTGGATCTTGAAGTTAATACCCTTCTTTGAGCTCCATTTCGTGGAAAACAGATATTGTAATAATAATTTTTTGAAAAATGTCTAGTTAAAAAGTAGGGAAAATGTTTGAATTTATGTTTAAAATTACTTTATTAAAATGTGTGATTAAAAATAATTTTTTGAAAAATGAGGCTCAAATAATAGCATAATTTAAAAATCCAATTTAAAAAAAAAATAGAAAAAACAAAAAAACAAAAGATAAAGTAGGCCCATTTGCCACAATAAAAAAAAAAGAATATTGGGACTCATCAAGCCCAGCTATAGAAGTGTCAAGCGAAAGAGAATGATATCCAATTGTTCTAGATTCTTCACAAAAGCCCTCTTCGTCAACACCAAACCCAATTTACTCACATCACATACCAAGCTTGCCCCCTCTCTCGGAATCTCTCCATTCATCTTCATCAGGTTCGTGCAATGGCTTCTGAATCTGCCTCCTCTTCAGCTTTCAAGAAAATCCAGATTCAGAGAGACGACACGGTGAGACTAAAAATCTCATTTGCTTGTCTGTGCCTCTACGCGTACGTATTTAATCGCTTCATCCTTGTTTTCCCCATTTTTTTCATTTCCTTCCCGTTTCCTCTGTTGTGTGGGAAGAGATGATATTTTGTTATGTGCAAGTACTATAAAGTTGTAGATTTTGATGAACAGATAAAGGATAATTTTGCTTTTTGACTGGAAAGTTGAATTGTAATCAAATTAATACTAATCATGCGTTTGAAATTGTGATTTTGCTTCTGTTTCTTTTCTAAGTTATCTTTTTTTTTTGTCGCGGGGATATTAAGCAGGCATTTGATGCCTATGTGATTGGGAAAGAAGATGCTCCTGGGATTGTTGTGCTTCAGGAATGGTGGGGTGTTGATTTTGAGATTAAGAACCACGCCCAGAAAATCTCTCAGTTGGAACCTGGCTATAAAGCGTTGATCCCAGAGTAAGATACTGCAAATTTGACTTGATATTTTTGCAAATATTGACACATGCTGTTGTCATAATTTGTTGGCATTTGAGAATTGATGCTTTTATCTTTTCCGGTGTTTTCTTGTAAATTAATAGTTTGTACCGAGGAAAGCTTGGCTTGGATGTTGCTGAAGCTCAGCATTTGATGGATGGTCTTGATTGGCAAGGTGCGGTGAAGGATATTCAAGCTTCAGTTAACTGGCTCAAGGCAAATGGTTCTCAGAAGGTGTGTAACGCCTTAAGCAAAAATGGGTAGTTCCTCTTATATAAGACAGAACAAACTGAAGTGAAAGTAAAATTAAAAATGAGTACGGAGGGTTGAACTAAGAAAACTCCCTTTACGTGGGTGTGTGACTTGCCTTTACGTGCTCAAAGAATTATGCATATATACTTTAAAGAACTGCAAGCTATGCCCATATTTGGGAAACTTGTTTCGATTTTGTTATACTTCAAAAAATTTGTGTTTGTTTATATATTTGATCAAGAGAAAGGAGTGGAAAAAGTTAAAACCAGAGAATTAAATACTTTTTGCTGAATTCTAGATTTGGGCTATTTTGATGAACACGTGATTCTTTCTACTTTTTACTAAGCAAGTTTGTAGGTTTTTGGTACTTATGCCACTTTGATGAAGCAGGAGAAAGTGTTTAATGAGAGAAGTAGAGTCAACTCTCAACTTTGCCTCCCACAAAGCCATTGCATGTGAAGAATTTGTTAGTTTTTGTTCCATGATTTATCACATCTTCTTAGTTCATCCATTTAACAAATTTATACGCGTTTTAGGTTCCTATAGTTCCTGTGAAGTTAAAACTCTAAGCTTTGTTATACACCTTGTGACGCTTGTACCGTAATTTGTAAACCACAGCCAACGCTTACTTTCAAATTAAATGTTAAGTTTCTTTTGAAAATTTCCAGAGTTTCACTTTGAGACATATTAGTTTGTCTTTCATTTTAATTCTGTCATAATCCCATAAATTTAACATGCATAATCAAGCACTAATGAATTGAAGCAACTTCATCTAGCATTCTTTAAACCGGTTTAATGAGTTATTTATGTCTTTATTAGTTGTTTGAAATTGGTGTGATAAATTGCTTCTTTTTTGCATTTACTGATGGAACTTCTGAACGTGCTCTTTTTTTTGCCCCCCCTTGGCAATAGGTTGGTGCAACTGGTTACTGCATGGGTGGTGCTCTTGCTATTGCAAGTTCCGTGTTGGTCCCAGGGGTTGATGCTGTGGTAGCCTTCTATGGTGTGCCTTCACCAGAACTTGCAGATCCTCTCCATGCTAAGGCACCAGTGCAAGCACATTTTGGTGAGCTTGACAATTTTGTCGGATTTTCTGATGTGAAGGTATGGTCTGGAGATTACTGCAATACTTGTATCCTTTTACATAAAACTCCATTGTTCTAGGTATGTTTATTCATTGTTTTTGGGCAGTGTTGTTTCTTCAATCCCAAAAACATATTGTAGCTAAAACATAAACTGAGTGAGTATTGTAGCTAAAACTTTTGATATTTCCGAGCTGTTTATCCTGAATAGGATCTATAAAATCTGCGGGAGGTTAGGGTAGATAAGTTGGTGCATGGTGTGTGATGGGAGATTTTTTTTAAAGTCGTTTACAGGTTTTTAAAAGCTACTGATTTTCATTGGCTATGGGCAACAAAAGAATTTGATTGCAGCTTCTTCGGTGTGGCAGCAGCACAAGATGTGTCTTGAACCATTAATAATCATTAGCAATGCATTCGGGCTGTTGTTTTATGTAATATTGCTGATAAAGATGTTAGTCTTTTATATTTTAAATTTTCAACTGAGTTACTGCGGTCAGATATAACCATTTTGCTGGAATCTATTTATACTATGTGAAGGATTCTACAAGCTTTACTGGCTTGTTGGAACATAAAGGAGTTGTAAGGCCGAAAAGTGAAGTGTGGAAGTAGGTGTTGCTGTGTCATGTGTGGGTGTTTTGTAGGCTGTGAAATTGAGGACCCTTGAAATGATGAAATCAGGAGGGCAAATACTATTACAAAATCTATTCTCCCAAAAAAAGGGGCTCAAACAAACCCTTAATTTGTAGAATGTTGGATGGCTTTTTTTTGAACTTGCAGAGATCCTTATCATTGATTTTGTGCATTGATGATATAGAGGGTTGTCCTCTCTCCTTGGTTTCAAGCTTAAAGCTTGAACGAAAGTCCTAAGTCATAAATTGTATAAATGGTAGCCTGCATCTTTCATACTTTAAACTGGCTGTTTGCAAATTACCAAGCTTCAAAATGTTCAGTGTTTCCTAACAACTTTATTACTAGTTTGTCCATTTTCAAAAGTAAAAGATTTAACTGTTGACCTATATCATCCGAATCTTGGATGGCTCCTTGTAGTAACTATTCACGAAGAGATCTCTTGCAAGTATTATAGTTCCGCAGTTTTTTCATGTAAGATATAGACTTAAAGCGTGATTTTGATCTTGTGTAAAAGCTGTTGAAATGACATTGATACTCGTCAATCTTTCTTCGAGTCAAGTGTTGTGGTTATTTTTATATTACCTTAACTTGGTTCTGAGTGTGGTTGTCAGTCGAGTATAGGATAATTTACATCATTTGGGAGTCTAAGCATTCTGAAATAATTGCAGTAGAAGGATTAGTGACAAAGGTTTCCTGGATTGAGATCATAATTTTGAAGAGCATATCTTCAAGAAAGTTTTCTTCATTTGATAGAATGAAACAATTTTTGAGGGTGATTTTTAATTACGTGTTGGTATGCTCCCTATCTCCTTTTCTTGCTAATCTCGTCTTTTATTAGATCCATTTTCCATCCTGTTTACTTCTAAAATGAACTCTGCTTCACTTTAAAGAAGGTGTGATAAAGGGCGGTTATCTGTTGCAATACCCTTTGAATGTTCACTATCTTGTTATGCATGTGGAAGTCGAACCCATTTCTGGACTCTCCCATTTACTCAATTTGATGAAAACAACTTTGGAATCTGATTCACCTTCAGTTTGGCGATTTGAAGATTGTAATGAAGAGCTTGTACATCGATATGGATCCTAGTCAAATCATTAAATGGTATTGAATAAATATTCAATATGGTCACACTCGAAAAGTGTTTTGTCTTAATTACTTTTGTATATTTGCATTTGGAAGCATGCAATCGAATGTTGTTACATAGTATCTGGTGGAACATGCATTAGCTACGAAATGGTGATAAGAGAAGCTGGCACATCTTCTTTGGGATATATTTGTTGTATTTGCACTGTCTGAAGCATGCTAATGAATGTGATTTTAGCACGTCTAGCGGACTGATTTGTCCACAAGATTCACGTTGCTAGTGTGTACATATATTGATTGCTAAGAATTTTTGTATCCAGACTGCGAAAGCTTTGGAGGAAAAGCTGAAGGCATCAGGAGTTCCACATGAAGTACATATTTATCCAAGAGTTGCACATGCCTTTATGAACAAGTCCCCTGAAGGGGTGCAGAGAAGAAAAAATATGGGTTTGACTGAAGAAGATGATGTTGCAGTTGAGTTAGCATGGACCCGCTTCCGTAATTGGATGAGTCGCTTTTTATCTCCCTGAATTCCCTGCTCATCGTGTTCTTTCTCAGCACCTTTGTTTTTTTGGTGATACATAATGTAGAATAACCCCTAGTATCTTGTCTGAAGATAATGGCCAATCTGTGGTGTGTCATTGTTGAGTAAAATAAGGTGGTTATTACTTGTTCCGTTTACTGATGTTCGCTCATTCTGGTCGACTTGAGCGATGAACTTGTTTTGTCTGTCTGTTTACGACAGTACGTTTACTTGCTTAAGAGGCTTTCTATGTCTTCATACTTGTAATTGGGTTTGTTTGATTGCAATAGTGAAATTTGGATGGAAATAAAGTGAATTTCAGGGAATTGTGTTTGATTGATATAATTTTCCACCTGGAAAATGTTGAAATTTTGGATCTTTTGGTGTTTGTTTGACTTTGTTTTTTATGGAAATTGTTCATTAAAGGGATTTTTTTTTTATTTTTTTGGTAAAATTGGGGATATAATTTGTTTTAATTGAAAAAAAAAAAAAAGACAGCTTAGA